>LPNX011107788.1:662847-670347 GCA_001517045.1 Pseudotsuga menziesii
TCGTTCTTAACTCCCTTTTGAGAGGAGGATCCTGAGAACACTGGTTATACCAAGGATTTGACACACTCACCTGGATAGAAACCTAGATGTTGTTGTTTAGTGATCTTGGAGAATTAACTTACAATGAACTATTCCAAGATCCTAAAACCTAATCTTGTTGGTGCACCCTAGAAAAGAAAAGAGTGTAATTCATTTTATTTAGCGTTGATTTTAGTTGGCTTTATTACTCAAAAATAGGATATGGTCATGCAACTAGTGGTGTTATGATGCAACAAGAAGTAAAATGCACACCTAACAATCAATGCAAATGCATTGTGTCCATGAAAACAGGGTATGCTACTATGTGAAATGCAAAATTCTTCTTCAAATGAATGCAAATTTCCTATATGAAGTCCTAACTAGTACTCCAAAGCAAATCTATCTAATGCAAGTGCAATGCAATGCATGATGATAAGCAAATGTTTTTGGATTTTTTGAAAATAAAAGAGATACAAAAAGAAAAAGAATGATTCTATGACCCATAGACTCTGCAAGCACATGCAAACAGCACTCTAGCAAAGCACTAAGGTAAAAGAACTCTAATGCACTAATCTCAAACAAAAAATCGAATGCCATGACAAGAACTTTCCTAAAAAAAAATTAGGCTAAAAAAAACATTTCTGGTCAGACACAGAGGTCAAAACAGACTTAGGCAGTGCCAAAGGAGAGTCAGCAAATATTAGAATTCACCCAAAAACCAACTATCTTCCCCAAAAAGTCAAAATCAAAGGCATACGTGACTGTTCACAGTAAACCCGCATGTATACGCGGAAATCACAGAGGAAACCGCGTGTATACACGACTGTAATTCAAAAACTCGCATATAGGAAGAAAAGGTGCACAAAATCAAGGCAAACAAGTAGGCTGAGACAAAATTTACACCAATTAGAATCTACCAGGCATACATGCCCCCAGACCCGACACAGAAACAAGAGAGAAAGAGCAATTCAAATACATTGAATGCCGAGAAAACAACCCCCAAAGGACAACTACTAGGAAATCCCCAGCGGAGTCACCAATTCTGTTATGGAGAGAAATTCCTATGGCTTGGGGTACCACAACAGACAACTTGACTCCAGAAATCAATCTTTCCCAATATGCAATAGAAATAAAATGTCTAACACTAAAGGATCAGACCTCATACCTTATTCCAGATGGTTGAATTAGATCCCCGTTGAGCTTTCCAATCTTCAGCTTGAATTGCTATCTTACTTCCTCAACAACAAGTAAACAATACAAGCATTCTATATATCATGGTGTTATATCTATTCTAGCATATATAATCAATAATGTAAAAGCATTTGACATAATCCCATGGATAAAATATTCATTCAAATACACATCATTAGACAGGAAAAGATATTTCTATTAATATAAATAAGAGATTACAAGATACAACCTCTAACGACACATCTGCGAACTGGAGAAACTGAATCCCCCACTTGGCCCTCCACCACTTCAATCCTCCATCTCTCGATAGCAAGCTCACAAGAAAAAGGCAAGCTTGGGAAGAACACAAAAGTGCTCCAAGGGACAAAGGGATGCAGACTCAAGCATAAGTTTGGAAACAATTGACTATAGTTTTGTTGCTCTCAATTCTCTTTTATGCCTTCAATGTACCAAGGGGTTCCTTATATAGTTTTTCAAAGGGGTATGAAAGGTCGAATTCGAGCGATCTCAAGGCATATGGAAGGCCAGGAGTCAAATGAGTTGGATCCATGTCAAGGAAAACTCCAAAAGGATTTGGATTATTTACACATCCCGATGTACGTGGTTATATGGCTCAAACCCACGTATGTACGCACTTATAAGGTTAAAAGTCACGTATAGCATTTTTCATGTATTTTTAGGGATGATCAAGGAAACATCAAAGGACAAAAAATGGTCCATAGGGGCTAAGGAGTCTGTAGCGAGACAGGGGAAGGCCATACAAAGTGTGATTCACCTAGAGTGGTGAAATCCACTATAACATCCATGACACTATGGATATAGTTTTTGTGGCCTTGAAGGCTCATACATGGTCATTATAGGAGACTTGAATCTTGACCCCTAAAGGAATCTTATATCCATCTAGGTATAAGAAGGTTTCCTCCATCAATCACACATGTCCTACTAAGGGTATCACTTTCCAATGATTGAGGATGTTGGTTCCGTTAGGTATCTTTTGATTAGTATGAAGGTGTCTGAGTACCTTGGGAAGGAAATTACAAGGAATATTTCCATGCCTCTATCTCTAAAGAAACCATTGAGGAATATAGAAACACGAATATTTCCTTGAAGAATGACATGTCACTTTGCAACTTTATACTTTCCTTTATGTATCCAATATGAGGAGTCTTTCCATTCTACTCTCTCCCACTCCCTCTCTCTAGATATTCCCCTATCTCCATCCCCATATCTCTCTACACCCCCTCATTGTATATCCTTCTCACTCTCTACCTCTCTCTCTACTCTTGTCTCCTTCTTACCCTCTCTCCTACCCCCTCATTTATCTCTTTCTCTCCCTCCCTCCCTCTCTCTCTCTATCTTCCCAATTCTCTTTACCTTTCCTCTATCACCCTCACTCTAAAACTTCCTCTCCCTCATTGTCTCTCTCTTTCCCTCCCTCACTCTTTCTGTCTCTATCATTTCCTATCTTCCTGTTCTCTCTCACCCTCTTTGTTTCTCTCGACCTCTCACAGTATCTCTCTCCTTATCCATCCCTTTCTCTAAACCTATTATGTTCGATTATCTCCCCTCTTTACCTCTACCCCTCTCTCTCCCCCCCTCTCCTATTCATTCTCCTAACCTCTCTCTCTCTCTTTGACTCTTTCTACAACCATCACTCTCTCATGCTCTATTTATCTCTTACTCTCCACCTCTCTCTCTCTCTCATGATCTATCCCCTATACCTCCATAGATCTCTGTGACTCCAAATTCCCTATCTCCTTCCCCACTCTCTCCCCCTCTCTCATTTCCTTCCTCACCCTCCCTCCCTCACTCCCTCCCTCTGTCTCCTTTCCCTTTCTCTCTACCTCTCAGTACCCACCTCTCTCTCTCTCTCTACTACTACTACTACCCTTCCTTTCTCTCTCTCCCTATCCCTCTCTCTCACTTTACCTCTCCCTCCCTCCCTCTTTCTCTATCTTTCCCCTATCTCGATCTCACTATAGATCTCTCTCTCTCTCTCTCTCTCTCTCTCTCTCTCTCTCACACACACACACACACACACACACACACACACACACTTTTTATCTCTTTATCCCTCTCTATCGCTTACTCACTCACTCTCTCTCCCCATTGACCTATCACTCTTCCCCACCCCTGCTCTCTCTCTCTCTCTCCATTTATAAGTCCCTCTCTCTTCACCTATTACTCATTCACTCTACCCCTCCTCGTTGACCTATTACAGTTCCCCATCCCATGATCTCATTCTAATTCTTCATGTACAATTTTGTCCCTCTCTCCCCTCCCCCATAAAAGCATACATATAAGAGAGTGTGCACACACATTAGGAATAGATTCAATTCTCCTATATTAATCATGTCAAAGATCCCAAGGACATAAGACCTAGAAACATAGTGCCATGGATACCCATGTGAATTCATGCGTGGTGCTTCAAGGAATTGTTCATGGATTTGTATGACTCAACAATAATTTTAAGAACTAAATTACTTTTCCTCCTAGGAGGAAGCTAGTTCAGTGAAAATGGATCTACAAGACCAAACTAGTAGCAAATGGATCCACTACCAAGTATAAGGCCTTGTTAGTGGAAAAGGGGTACTCACAAGTCCATGAACTAGACTACAATGGGACATTTTCTCTTGTTGCAAGAATGTATTCAATAAGGATAGTTTTGTCCATTGCAGCTTCAAAGAGGTGGGAGGTACATAACATGGATGTGAAAAGTGCCTTCCTCCATGGTGACCTGGAAGAGGATATCTATATGAGACAACCTGAGAGGTACATTGAAGATTCATCCTTGGTTTGTAAACTAAGGAAATATTTGTATGGGCTCAAGCAAGCCCTAAGGGAATGGTATGCCAAGATGGATTCTTTCCTAATGTCATGGAAATTTGAGAGGTGCAAGTATGACTGCAATTTCTACATGCAGCAGAAGGGATGCTTCTTACTGCTGATTTTTCTATATGTGGATGACTTGCTTGTTGCTAGTGGCTTGGATACTAGATTGAGGGATATCAAGTCAGCTTTGAGAAAAACATTCTCCATGACTGATCTTGGGTTTCTAAAGAAGTTTATTGGCCTTGAAGGGAATAAAAAAGCTTCGAGGACCATGATTACACATTATAGATACATAGGATTTTTTCTCAAAATATTTTACATGGTTGATTGTAAAGCAACAAACTTCCCCTTGTTATCTGGAATCAGGTTGGAAGAAGGTGGTTTCACACCATTAGTTGATAGTACACTCTACAAACAAATCATTGGTAGCCTATTGTACCTCACCCATTTGAGGCTAGATTTATCTTATTTTGTGAGTGGTGTTTCCATATTCATGCAAGAGCCACATGAGCTGCATTGGACAGAATCATAACGTGTCTTGCATTATGTGCAAGGTACAAGAGATTTTGGGATCCACTATTCTACTGGTGCTCAACTTGATCTTATTGGTTTTACTGATTCAGAATGGGATGGTGATAGTACTGATAGGAAATGTACATCAGGATTTTTAGGATTGGACCAATTTACTAGTCAAACAATAAGAAAGCATCTCTTGCTCTCTCTTAAGCTAAAGCAGAGTATTGAGGGGCTTTTAATACAACTATTCAGGAAGTTTGAATACATGGGATTCTGACAAAGTTTTGAATTTTCACTTATCGTTCAGTATACCTCTTCTTTGATAGTCAAAGTGAAATAAAGATATTTAGTGATCTAGTACAAAAAGAAGCAGACCAAGCACATTGAATTCCACATGCACTACATATAGGAAATAGTGCATAGCAAGGATATCATTATACACTACTACCCTAGAGAGGAGCAAATTTCAAACATATTCACCAAATATTTCATTGAAAATAGATTTTTATATATCATATCCCTTCTCGTTGTAAACATTTGATTTAGTTTTTGTTCATGGTTTTTCCTGCTCATTTTGAGGGGGGGGGGTTCCATGAGGTCTTCCCCATTTCTTTGGTTTATTGAGCCATTATTTTTGCATTAGATTATATGGGTCACCTTTGGTCTTAGTTTTCAGGTCTTGGGTTGTCCAAGTTTGGATTAACGGGGGGTGTAAGGATTAATTATAAGCCTCCCTTGACCACCATAGTCTAAATGTCATTTCCTAGATTATGAATATGTTTCCACTTGACTAGTGCCATGGAGAACTCATATAGGGCCCGCCTACCACTTGATGTGCCTATTTTCATGATTTTAGGAGCTCTAGAGGCCAATCCCTATAATTTAGGATCCCACACTAAGTCATGGGAGCCCCATCATCAGTTCACCCTAGTCTATGTTGATTTACCCTCCGATGGACATCAATTATATCATCTTTAGTTAGTCTAGTGCCACATTTGCCTACTTTTAGGAGGTAAGTTCCTTTTCGTACCTACATTGTTCAAATAACTGACTGATAACTGATCTTTAGTTGTCCTAAGTTGCATTAGTGAGCTCCGAGTGTAGAAATTCAGGCCTGCAGTAGATTAATTTCACTCACAGCAATTAACAATTGATCATGCAAAATTATCAACAATGGAGACTGAATATGGAGCTGTAACACAAAATTATATTAACTGAGTGTACAATAGCCAACCCTGTAATAACATAGGCTGCTGAATATATAGAATACATGAGCAAATCGAATGCATGAGGAAGCATCCAAATCTAGCATAAAGCAGGCTTACCCAAAATAGGCAAATCCCCCATAGGTGTAAAAAGCTGATCCCAAATCTATCAAGGACCCCACGAATTAGCAAGGGCGCATGGGAAAGCTAAAGAGTGGTCAAATGGCAGCTCATACATGCAAAAGCATGGAGGAATGAGTGGAGGAGGAAGAGGCAACAAAGCTGATTCACCTCACCTAGTCTTGCTTTCCTATGTCCCTTAAAACACTGAAAAAGCAGGGAATAAAGCAGAAAAAGCAGATGGGTGCCTAGGAGGCCAGGAATAAAGCAGATTTGATTCCTAAAGCTCTCAAGGGCGCTACATGAGTCAAATATGGCAAGTTTGACCTCTATGGATAGGCAATTAGCAACTTGCACATGGTGGGACTCATGGACTAGGCAAATAAGACAAAATAAATGAAATAATGTCTAAGTGGGTAAATACTATGGGTTGATTATTCTAACACCGAGTGGTGATTTTACCACATTGAGTTAGCACTGGAGTTAGTCCAAGTTAGTGACTTCGAATCATACCTAGTGGATTCAAATTATCCCTATTTTATCATCATTGTATTACAAAGAGGTTAATTATTATTGATGTAATGTTATGATGACCAATTTTTCTCTCTTGGTTTTTCAAATTCACCATGAATGTTTGATCAGTGTACACTAAATTGCTTCTTTCTCCTTCAACCTTCTTTCCACGGGGACTTCACTTAGTGAAATTATCACATAGCACGTGCAATCGTGGGATATTAAAGAATACCCTTAATTTTGGTAGATATTCAACCAAACTCTTTTTGTTGAAACCCCCTCCCAATACCTAAAACCTCCTCCCGACCTTTTTTAATACCCCAATCCTTATAAACCACCCTACTACCCCCCCACCTTAAACCCCTCATCGCCCCAATACATGCAATATATTGGTTCGATTTTTGACAATTTTAAAACCCACAATATGAACTAACGTGCTATGATATTGATCAACAAGTGAAGCCCCCGTGCTTCTTTCATAGTGAATTCATTCCAACCTGAGGATCCTAAGCTTTGTTGAATCAAACACCTTTAGGGATCACGCTTTAGGCTTCCTCCATTGAACATGTCTAAGGCCCCAAGGCCACAAGACCTAGATACATAGAAGGATGGTTAACCTAGAAATTTATGTGCGGTGCTTCAATGCATTGCTCATGGAACTTGATGCCTAAATGGTTTCTTTATAGTGAAAAGCATGATCTTCTTCCTTGGAACACCATTCCAAAATCCCTAAGACACCTATAGAAGGATATTGATTTCATTTTATGACTCCATTCAAGGGCTTGAGACCCATCCCACTATGAAAAAACTATTGATTGTGCCCATATCTATATTTTATGCCAAAGATCCACTTTAAAGAGTGTATATTATGGTTCATACCCTTTATCATTTCCTATTAACTCAAGAATATTATCTTAGGGTATAATTCCCTCAATATATTCTCCATATATGGTCTAAGACCCATTGCTATTTCAAAAACTCACACAATGTTGGCCATATCATACTTTAAGGACAATGATATACTATACAATGTGTGTCTTTTGGTTTGACGATTTGTTTATGGTTTTTGGTCACTAGGCACTTCATATAGGGATTGAAGGTCTTA
>LPNX011107829.1:0-11283 GCA_001517045.1 Pseudotsuga menziesii
TTATTATGTATTGTATTAATTTTGCTTTTTCAAATTCACTTCTTGTATTTAACATTAGTTATCTAATTAAGTTGTAAATGAAACGGCTAACCTAGATTTTTTCTTTAGTTGTAACCTTTTTTTTTTCAGGAGGAAAAAAGCATGACCTTGATATTGTTATTAAAAAGAATCAAAGGGCATTGTAATATACCCGCCCAAAATGGGTTACATCACTAAACTGTTACAGAAAAAAAGTCCTTTCAAAAGGAGAAAGACCATCTAGATTCTGCCAGGGGGTTGGCGACAATATAAAGTGTTCCCATCAGAAATTTTTCTCATCATATGAGATCTAGTACAGTCGGCCCAATCTATCGTGAACCAATAGGGACAGATCTGCATATCAAAAGAGCTTCACAATTGGAGCTAAAACAGAAGATACTGCTCCTATCTGTAGCCATAACTCAGAAAAACTGAAATGAGTTGCTACTAACCAATTTATCATCATAATATTCCGAAAAACAGCCATAACCAGGAACTAGTGAGAGAGTTGTTTTTGATAAACTATCTGCCTTCCGGTTGTGTTCACGATAGATGTGGCAAAATGTAAGATCTTGGAAGCTTGTGATAAGCTTTTTTGTTTCCCGACACCAGTGAAATAGGTCTGGCGGGGTGAGTATATTGACTCCTTTGGCCCAATTTATGATGATTTGTGAATCGCCATATATTTTGACCAATGGAATTCTCATCATTTGGGAAGATTTCAATAGGGCCCAAAGACCCAAAAGTTCAGCCTTCGTATTGGTGCCACATCCTATCCCTATTGCAAAATCTAGATGGTGATTCTCCTTTAGGAATAGACAGAAACCAACTCCCGCAGATGAAGTAATTGAAGCACCATCAAAATAGCCGCAAGGAAAAATCATTACAGGAGCTTGCCCAATCTTTCTAATTTTCTTGCTTTTTTTCTCCTTTATAAATGGTCGCTCTGGAGACAATTTAACAGCATTCAAAAACTGATGGAAAATACCCATAACAGATATACTTTTATCTTCAAAGATGGCTTTGTTTCGCGACTTCCAGATAATCCAGCACAAATGATGTGGTATATATCTATAATCAGAGCCACTTGGATGTTTAGTAATCCAAGAATCCAAAAACTCAGCTATAGAGGTAGTTATAGGAGGAAAATTAATATGAAGAAGATCACATATTAGTTCTCTGATGCTGTTCCATATCGGACAACGAGTGAAGAGATGGTGTACAGACTCCTCATCCTTCAAACATAAAATACATATACCAGCGCCTTGTTTACCTTTCCTTTGTAGATTATCCCATGTCAGAATCCGATTTTTTTTCATCAAACAAATGAAACAGCCAATTTTCCGTGGCAGAGAGCAATGCCACAGCGATGAAGGAGTTTTCTTCCCCGCTGCAGGCCTGTAAAAATCCACAATACAATCATAGGCACTGCTGGCCGATACATGACCGTCCTTCTTATTGTACTCCCACATCAAAGAATCAGAAACCTCAGTAAGTTTGATACCATTAAGATCAAGTGCCCGAGTATATGAAATCCAGGCAGTTTTCCATTCACCCTCTAAAAATAATTCCTCTGCAGTATACCAGTAACCCTGCGCATCTGTCAATGTATTTCTTGCCTGGGCGAGTGTAATAATATCCAAGTCTGCAAGATAAGATCTCAGACCCTCAGGTAGAATGTAAGTGTGAGAGTTACCTATAATTGGATCAACACCCACCAGTATACCTTTTCCATCTCCAACCTGCCAAGCAGTGAATCTACCAAGCCAAGGAACGGTCTGAATAAAACCCCTCCAAAATTCAGATACGCCACGGGTACTAAATTTTTTGTTTCATAGCCATTCAATCATAGAAACCTTCTTCATATATTTTGCAACAATTACACGGTGCCAAAGACTGTCCTTGAAAAGAACTCCCCAGAAAGTCTTGAGTCTTAATGATATACTGAACCAAAAGAAATTTTTGATCCCCCATCCATCATATTTTTTTGGCCAAGAGAGATCTGACCAGCAAGCTAGGTGATACCGGCGATTAGTATCTGAAGAGCCCCATAGAAAAGCAAAGGTAATACTTTTAAGTTTCTGCAGGGTAGATGCCGGGATGGGAGCAAGTCCCATCCAGTATACAGGTATACTAGAGAGAACAGACTGCACCAATATCAATCTTCCTCCTAAAGAAAGTAATTTATGTGTCCATAGACTGATTTTCTTCTCAAATTTTTTTATCAACCAATCCCAATCCCGGGTTCTATATCCCAGAGGTTTTATATAATAGCCAAGGTAGTTGAAACCTGATGAAAGGGGGAGCTGTTTGTAAGGGATCAATCTGGTCAGAGTAAGGAATTCAGTATTAGGAATATTATTGTATATAATGACAGATTTATCCATGCTTATTAAAATTCCTGAAGCTTTGCAAAAAGTGTCCAGGATCACATCAAATGCAGCCCATTCCTGCAGGGTCCCTTCACCCAAAAGAATAACATCATCCACAAACATCAGATGTGTAAGGGCTAATGAGGATGAGATCTGTATTCCTCTGATAAGGCCATTTGTGCGAGCATCAGCTATAAGAAGACTAAGTCCCTCAATTACAAGGATAAAGAGTAGGGGAGAGAGAGGGCACCCCTGACGAAGACCACGAGACGCAGGGAAAAAGTTTGAGGGTGTTCCATTGATTAAAACAGCAAAAGTAGCCGATGTAAGACAACCCATGATCCAGTTAACCGTCTGGAGGGGAACACCTATTTGTATGAGAATGAGGCGTACATAAGTCCAGTTGACTCTATCAAATGCTTTTACCAAATCAAGTTTGAGGATAAAGGCACTGAGATTTTAACCTAATACCTTAATAGTGTTGATGTGGACAACTATAAAGCTAAATACAAGAGCAGGATCTTCGCAATCCGTACTTGATAATAATTTTCGACAAATAAAAGAGAATTTATAAAGACTCGTCATTCCGTCCTCTCGATATTCTCCTCACTCTCTTCATCCTCATCCTCATCCATCGACACTAGAGTCGTGGTTTACTCGGAAGCTTCTTTGCGTCACTTCTGATATTCTCATGTTATCCGAGACTTACACCGACACCAAGAATATTGAAAGCGAAAAGATAATTGATAAATCCAATCCGGAAGGACTTCCAGTTTTATATAAATCCGGCGAGGATTGTAATCAATTCATCATATTTAACATAATTACGTCGTAAGGCGTTTCAACAAGTGGAAACTACTCTCCAAATTGAATGCTTTTTGGTTTTTCATCCGTCAATATTCTCATTCGACGATTCGGATAATCTCCATCATTGATGTCCAGTCCGCCATTACTACTGATGCTTACGGTCAAGCGGTCTAAATTTGCACAGTGCAGTCCACCATTACTGCTGCTGCTGCCACTGCATCTGTGGATTTGTTGATAGTATAGGCAATCCCCTAGGGAATTATGAGGAAAGATGCTGACAGAACTGGTAAAATGAGGCTTTTTTATACCCCTAAAATAAGGGAGGAAGGTTTTGCAAACAGAAATAAGGTGGTTCAGGGCAACGAATAGGAGGTTTGATATTAGGAATTAGGGATTCTGGTATGATTGGGTTAGTTGACATAAATATTGGACGAATCTGTCCCATGGAAGGTATCTTGTGGTGGAAAAGTTGAAGTCAAGGGACATTTAGCGAAATATTGGGAAATCTGAGTTCAGCTGTTCTTCCTTTTGTTACTTTTACACCCAAGCTTAAGGCCAAATGAGGCTCTCGTCCTTGGGCTTCGGTCAGCAACCCCAAGAAGGCACGGGGACCTTTTATTTCTCTTGCTTCCCCACCTATCTGAAATCTGTTATGTAATTTTGGGCCGATCTTTGTATGGGCGTTGTAGGCGAGTGTAATGTAAGATAGAGACATAATGCGTGTATATATTATTCACTTCTGAACTTGGCTTTCATAACAGTGCTGACTGGGAGAATTTTGCTTAAATTTAGCTTGAGAAGCCTAAATTAGAAAGCTGACAATTTTAAGTATGCAGTTAATTCTATTGCTTCAGTAAGAGCTAATTTCTTGGAAGTGGGACGACTAAATGCTTGATTTTAGGTGTAAACTTCTAGATTTTCCTGAATTTAGCGGGGCTAAGCTCAAGTGCTTTAAAAATATAGTACTGCTCTTTCCTGCAGTCGGCAAAACAATGTTTTCTACTTTCTCAGTATAGTATGCTTTTCAAATATAGACTCGGCAAAATTAAGTGTTTTCTACTTTCTCAGAACAGTTTGCTCTTTTAAGAAAGCAAACTAAGAATTCCAATTGAATGTCTTAACATGGGCGCCTACATTACTTGCAGTTCCCCTCTTCCTTCTTTAAACTCCTCGAGGCTATTATTTGTTCTGCAATTTGAACACAGAAGCTGTAAAAGAAATATTGTTTTTTTGTTTGATATGTCTATAGAAGGCGGGGTTGTCCCCTTGGAAAAGCTTCGGTTGTGTTCATTGTAGAGTATTGGAGTTTATTCAAGCTTTATTTTATTTTCTTCTTGTAAAAAAAAATTCACCTTTTTTGTTTGCCCAAGGCTTGTAATGGTGCCACAAAATGTCGCCACAACAGTAGAATTATTTGCTAGCAGGCATCATAGCGACCATTAATAAAATTGGAATTTGTTCAATTTCCTATATGGGTTCGGTTCAAGCATTTTCTTGGGTTTTGATCGAAGAATGTTTGCAATACTATGTGTAGCTAATAGGATGGGAGAATCGTTTGCCAAAGCTGTTATGATAAGTATTACAGTGATATTTGAAAGGTTTGGTATCTGTTAAGTACTTAATTGGAGTTTCTAGCATTTTCTAATTTTGTTCAGTTAGTTTCTTGCTTAGGCTGGCTTGAGGCTTTCAATTTTGCATATTGTTGGTATAGCCGTGTAATTGGTGTTGAAAGTGGATGCACATACTGCTACTTATTGTGGAATATTCTTTTCTCTTTGATGATGGTACTAAGTAGTCTAGAATTGCTAGTATAAAGTGGATAAATAAATATATCAAGATTCAAAAGTAATTACTACTTCTTGTAGACTGTTATATTTTGTTAAGGTAGTTTTAGTAATATCTGCTAGGTGACAAGTGAGTCATTACTTATGAAATTCACCTTATCATATGCATGTTTGCGGTGCTTCTTAGGTCGATCTTGCATGGAGATCAACATAAACTTTTTTGCTGTGATTTATCATATTCTAATCTGTGTTTTGAAGCATTGGCATTTGAGATTTTAAATCAATTTCTGTCTGTTTTTCAAAACGAAATACATGTATATTTTGCAGGGGCTATCACCTTCTTAACTGAATTTTGTTGAGAAAGATGAGGATTAACAAAAAAGAAACAGGGTGAAACGTTTTCAGTTGTCTACCACAAAATCAGTAATCTGTTTACTTTGAACTAATTTCACATTAATTAGAGCCCTTTGATTTAAATTCGGAATTCCGAGATTTCCAGCTTTGAAGTACATTTGTGGATCAACTCGACTTCGAGTAAATAGACTTTTCTGTAAGTTTTCTATTGCATTTCTATATCCTTATCATTTTCCATTGTTTCTTTTTTAATAGACTGATTTTTGTGTAGTTTTTTAATGCAAGTATAATTAAAGAACAAATACTATCATTTGCTATCATTGGTTATTCCTCTAATAATTATCTGAAGGATAGATTGTATAAATGCTATTAAAGTGAAGGAAATTTCAGTGAACGTGGTACAAACATTTAGAGGAGTAAAATGAGCGGGACAAATACAAGAGGCAAAAGCAAGAAACAAAAGCTGAATAATATTTAGGATGGCCGCTCAAAAACATTAAGGTAGGTTACTTGCTACTTCATCTTTGGCTATTTTTAAAAAATTGCTTTCGACATATAATGGAAAGAGCAGACAGTTTTGTGCCTTCAGTTGCTTCAACCGTGAAGTGTTAAAATGTAATAAATGTCCTGGCATTGATAGTTTTAAATTGGGAGTTTTCCAAATGTTACAAATTCAGTGGCTTTGCACATATGGTATGGTTGGATTCCAGTACTAGTTTTTGTCTATTAGCTTAGGTCATACCATGGCTTAAAAAATATATTTAAATAAAAGTTTTGAATGCCATGGATGAAGTGCTTATTTAGATAACTCATATAATTGGCCTTCTTTTTTCAAGTTGGATTTCTTATCTAAATTTTAAAGTTTCCACTGCAGAGATCATTTAATGACAATTCCATTGGCAACCTTTTTCTGGTTTATTTTTTCTGTTGATCCCTAAGATGTTGGTTGTGCAGGAAAATCAATTCAATGGGTCATATAACTAAGGATGATATTTTTCAGTTATACAATATTGGAAAGTCTATTTTCCATGGCTGTCGATTCAATTCAAAAGACTCACCTAATTGCTTTTGTGGATTGATACCTCCTCCAAATGGAGTCAGAAAGCAGGGCCTATGGAAAAAAGTGGCAGACACCATAGTAGCACTTGATCCAGATCCAAATGAGTCGTTACGTTCTAGTTTGGATTTTCCTTCAGGCCTCACAAACCTAGGTGCAACATGTTATGCAAACAACATACTTCAATTCCTTTACATGAATACATCATTTAGGACATGTTTCTTTTCTGCTGAGCCAGATATTTTGCAACAACAGCCTATGTTATCCCAACTTTCACGATTGTTTGCAAAATTGCACTCAGGTAAAAGGGTTGCTGTAGATTCAGCTGCATTTACAAGGACACTAGAGCTAGATAATGGCGTGAAACAAGGTGGCCACGAGTTCCTCACATTACTTCTTTCTTTATTGGAGCGATTTCTTGGTTACTTGTTCTGCAATTTGTCGAGGCTAAACAAAGTCGACATCCGAATTAGGGGCCTTATTGTGTCGTCTATTGATAGTCCGGGGTCCCATTTTATATTTTCACAAATTTGAACTCTCTTTTGTCATTATTTGATGTTTGTATGGTTGTGGTCATAAAAATCCAAAAGATATCAAAAGCTTAGGAGATGAATATTGATAGTTTCCCATGCTTTGGCATGTCATACCACTATGAGAATATCTTGACGGTGTTGCAAAGTTTGATGGCGAGAAATAGTGGAAACTAAAAGTGATGGAAAACACCAATTCCTTGTAGATCGTTACCATCCAAACCCTTATATGACGAAGTCTTAATGCACAAGTAGGACCTCAAAGGAATTAAGAGGGGCTGCCCATTGTTATCACAATATCTCCTCTCTCACTTTATGCTACCTCTCCTTTAACACAAGGGGAGTTTCATTAGGAATATGTATGATTAACTTTAGAGGTATTTGGATGGGTAGACCAAAACTAGTGGCTATCCATTGGGCAAGTGGAGTTAAAGGATAAAACTAGGAGGGTTGTTTTCTTATGAAATAATAACATAACAAAGATGGAAATAATGAACTACGATTGCTTTTATATTTCTGCCCATAAGAAGAAGAAAAAAATAACTTGGAGGAACCCTAATAAAAGGTGAACCTCTAAAACATACATGAGGGTGTGCTTATTGATAAACATGTAAATTTCAACTAGCTCGTGAAGGAATGCTACAACATGAATATTTCCAACAATGAACATAGAAATATAAGAGGGAGATAACCCACAATTGAACACTTCTGAAAAAATAACATTGTTACCTGGAATTTTGCCCTTCATAACGATTAACATATTTGTTGCAAGAAATTTTCAGCAATTTTCAGCATTCACATTTTGCAAATTAGCTCTAGAACATATAATGCCTCTTAAGATAAACCTTTCACTTGCATTTCCTTAAAAAGAGATGTTCAACTAGGCTCCAAAGGGTGATCTCTACAAATTTGACCCTCAATTAAAAATGGATAGAGAAAATCCTTATATAGATTTACGATGCCTTCTCTGCAATAAAATATTGGTTAGTGGAATATAGATCCACTTTATTCTCCAAGAAAATTAAAAAAAAACAAATCATTGTACAATGGGCTCTCCAATGCAAAATGCTTATACAAAAATAATAAAATAGTGTGGTCACAATGAATGGAGTGCAATATTTCTTCTCCTTGTGCAAAACACCCTTCAAGATAATCTTCAATAATTACCTCCAAATAAAATATTAATAAATACCAAGACAAACAATGGATGTCCTAGGAAAAACATGTGCAAAGAAGTTGCAATTTTGTTGTTATAACAACCTCCAATGGTGGGGTGACCTCAAATAGTGTGCCAAGGCATAAACCCATGGGACAGGTCAATAAACCAATCCTATATTCACAACAAACCAATCCTATTTCCACATAATAATGCACACGCCCTAGATAAATGTGTAAAGAATGGTTCAATTCAAGTGCTAATGCCATTAATTTGCTCGAACCAGGAGCCTTAAGTGGGACAACCTAGGGAAATATGTATCAAGAGGCTATACCCCTAGTAAAATAATCAAAACTAAGTGTCATATGAAAAAACCATGCCAAAACCATTAATTGATTTTTAAAACCATAGGGTTAGAGGTGAATCAACCTAGTAAGGCATGCACAAGGGAGGCTATGCTTCAATAAATGTGCCAAAGACTAAGAGAAAGGGAGTGCTTCACCAAATTAGGGGTAATTATATTCATGAAATTATCGCAACAATAAAAATCTCAATAAGTCCAAGGGCGCTCATCCATAAAGATAAATATCACATGATAAATCAACCAAAACAACACTTGGAAGGGTAGATCTCTTAGAAAGATGTGCAAAGAGGAGTGTTCAACTCGTGAACCATATATCATGAACTCTCCTCTATTCAATGTATGCCACCCTAGGCTTAGTAACAAGGCATACCATATGATCCAAGTGCTCTAAGAATAAAACAAGAGATAAAGCATTACCCTAGGGGTCAATCCTCATTTGAACACCTTGTTGATGCTCATATTGACTAGGGTTAAAATAGTGAAGGAATGCCCTTGGAGGGTTGGGGGGATGGAAATCCGGGTATTGTTTAGAGCCCTCGGTGTACAATAATCAATTGAAGAAGACAATAAATAAGCAAACCAAAATTGAATTAAAAAAAATGTAAAGAGCTTAATGGAAAGACACGTAAATTGTTAGTTTGTCGACAAATTTTTTTTTGTCCAAATGAAAGTATGGATAGACTAGATGAAGCTATGCTAGTAAAAATTTTTATGCCAAGGCAAGCAAAAGCAAACTTATGTGAATAATCCAAATTGAAGTAAGTTGTGCATTAGATTTTTGAGTTGAAAATTAAGTCAGTTAAGCATAAAATTTTGATATTGTCAAATTGCAGAATGCAAATTTTTTTGTTATGTGTCATGCATGTGATGATTGTAAAAAAAATGCTATGTGAGATATTAATCTTTTAGCTGTGCGCGTTTTTTGTAAAATGAAGTCCTTTTGTTTATTAATCTGCTTTATGCTATAGAGCATGACAAATACATAATTCATACTAGCAGCTAGTTTGCTTTTACAAATAGTACATCAAAAAGATAATTGTATGTCGTATAAAAGTTTGTCATATGTAAGTTAAAAAAATGTATAGTCCATATATATATATATATATATATATAGTTTGTTAAAAAGATGAATGAATAAAAAAATAGAAAAAGAATGATTAAACGTGTCAAGACAACGATGTAAGTATGCCTAAAAACATTTTATTAATAAATTGGACTTTGACAATCATTAGTATAAGCAACAATTAATAAAAGGTTGAGTCCTTATATATATATAGTTTGTTAAAAAGTTGAATGAATAAAAAAATAGAATGAGAATGATTAAGCATGTCAAGACAAGGATGTAAGTATGCCAAGGATGTAAGTATGCCTAAAAAGATTTTATTAATAAATTGGAATTTGACGATCTTTAGTATAAGCAACAAGATAGTAGATAGATCCATAAATTTATGCAATGCTACTTGATTGTAACATAAGAACTACAAAAACTAACAATCCATTCTCATTTGGATGAGAGAAGAATACTTTTCACTATTACTTTTGAAATGCCAATAATGTAATGGCCAATTATGTGAAGAATATAATGTCTTGTTGTAAATGTCCTCATCTCTTTGCTTAGCTTGCAACACGGTGTTCTTTTATTGCACCCCTAGGTACAATTGCTAGTTTAATTAATTGCATGGTAATTAGGTATATATGTGGGTAGCTAGATGAGATTTGATCGTGTGACCCCGAGTTTGAGGGTAGAGGTCAATGGCCATTAAAAAGTATCTAGCCACACATCATTTGACATTATTAAATACTTTGTGGAGTGGGGTTTGTAATATGTTGTTGTATCTGAATTTATCTGGTGTATATTTTACTCCACGCTGCATTAATGCTCTTTCACTTAGTTAGACAAGGATACAGTGTGTTTGAATTTGATGTGTATGGGATGGATACAACCACACAACATTTAGCATTAAATGTTAGGTGGAGTAGAGTCCATTATGTAGTTGGATCTCAATTGCTAAATATCCAATGACATATTGTACCCTAGGTTGCATTAATGCTCTCTCATTGGGTTAGACAATGGCACGGTGTATTTTGACTTGTTGTCTATGGGATGAATCATTGTAAGCACAATTATAGTAGAAATATTCAAGTATGAAAGAGAATTGATAGACATTCGTTATTTCCCTCCTATACTCCCCTTGCTCTCTTCATCCTCATCTATAGTAGTGTTGTGGAGTATAATATATGCCATTGTATTTGTAGCAATTCAGATCCAACAACATATAATGTACTCCACTCCACACAACATTCATTACTGAGAGACTGAGACTAAGCATATTAAAAGAAAAATGACAATTGATAAATCCAATCCGAAAGGACTTCCAGTTTTATACAAATTCGACAAGGATTGGGATCAATTAAACATATTGAACATAATTTAATTAAATGCATAACAATTAGGTGAATATAAGGTAAAATGGTAGCTAGATAAGATTTAATTGTGTGGCCCGATTTTGTGGGAAAAGATCAATGGAAATCAATAAGGACCGAGCCACACAACATTTAGCATTGAATGTTGTGTGGAGTGGAGTACATTATATGTTGTTGGATCTAAATTGTTATAAATACAATGACATATATTATACCCCACAATGCATTAATGCTTTGTCGCTTCGTTAGACAAGGACACACTGCGTTTGTACTTGTTGTCAATGGGATAAATACAACCACACAAAATTTAGATTTAAATGCTAGGTGGAGTGGGATCCATTATAAGCCATTGGATCTAAATTGTTGCAGATCCAATGACATATTCTATCCACCTTGCATTAATGCTTTGTCACTTGG
>LPNX011107841.1:10849-141740 GCA_001517045.1 Pseudotsuga menziesii
GCAGCTTCCCATCTTCGTATCTAGTCATGATGACTTGGTTGTCAGAGGACTTTCTTATTTCTACGATTCCATCAAACATGTGGATCGAATGGCCTTGCTATCGAATCTCCACCAAGGACAGCAGGATTCTCTGCAACTCTGGAAGATAGAGAACATTCTTCAACAAGAAATCAGAGAATCCAGGCATCTTCAGTCGAATGGTGCCCATTCCCTTTGGTTTAATACTTGACTTATCTGCAAAGTACACTATGCCATCTATTGTTTCATTAAGTTCTTCAAAACATTCTTCTCTAAATGTCATGTGTGATGTTGCACCAGTATCAAGCAGCCAACAATATTTGTAAGATGAAAGTGAAGTCATTTCATTAATTCCAAGATTACAATGTGCAACAATACAAGAATCAAAATATTTACTAGCATCTTGGTCATCTTTCTTCTAGTTATACTTATCTTTGATGGAGTCCCATGAATCCCAACACTGATCTGATGTGTGCCTAGTCTTTCTGCAACGCATGCACTGCAAATCTAATCTTTTGTTTCTGCCCCCTCTGCCTCTGAATTTTCTTCTTCCTCGTCCTCTCTTGCTGCAATCTCCCTTGGAAGGGTCTTTGAACCAATTCTTTGTTTTATGAACAAAGTCAAGGGATTCTTCGACAGGCTCACTTGATTTCTTGATCTTTCTATACCATTTTGGATATGTTTCCTTGTCATTGAGGACATCACCAACAATAGGTGCTATAGATTGCATTTTTACAACTGTTAGTGTAATTTACAATATTGATCTTAATATGACAAAGAGAAAAACAATAACCTTGTAGGTCTATAGTCTCTGCCAAGGTGATTTACAATAAGTTCATTTACAGAGAAAATATGCTGTCAATAAGTTCATAAGAAAATAATTCACCACTGGTGATGGTGAGGGAGAGGCACAGCTCTCAAAGAAACACAGGATTATAATGCTTTCAACGCACCTCCATGTAATTTACTTCAGAGTGTTGTTTACATGGACAATTCAAATCTTCTTATGAAAAATTACTATAATATTTCAATACATTATCTTGGAACAGACTTGTAGCAGCACCCAGAGAAATGAGTTCTCTGGTCAACACACCCAAAAGACTCCACGCAGGCAGCTTCAAGAACTTGCAGCAGCAAAAAAATTGCTCAGTGGCAATATTCCCAATTGCATGAGCAGTCTCAATGCAATCAACACCAACAAAACAACATATAGCTTTCACAAGATTCTTCAATGTATGATATATCAGTCAGCATACATTATTCTTCAATATTCAGCATAATATCAGTCAGCATATCAATCACAATATATCAGTCAGCATGATATACAGCATACATTATTATTCAGCATAAAAGATATATATCAGTCATTCTCCACGCAGCATATATATCAGTCACTCTCCTCGCGGCATATATATCAGTCAGCATGATATATATCAGAGAGAGGAGCAATCACAGCAGCAATTGTCTTCAACCAAGCAGTCTTCAATCAAGTCTTCACGCAGCTTCTTGAATTCAAGGCAGTACTCGATGCAGCTCTTCAACGTAGCAAGAGTATCAGTCTCCAACGCAATATATGTGTGATATATCTGTCTCAATTCACGCAGTCACAATTCTGGAATATATATTGACAATCTCACAAGAATGGAGTCACAAGAATGGAGTCTTCACATCGATTCTCCAACAACGATTCTCCAATCTCCAACATCGATTCTCCTTCACGCAATATATGTGTGATATCAATGCAATATATCAATTAGCCTTCACAAGGAATTCGTAGCATATCACGTGGCTTGGAGTCAACTCCGATTGCTACCAAAGGTTATGAGAAATTACTGGAAGTGGCCCGGAATACTGCCAGGGATATTTTTTATCTTTATTACGGGCTCTTCATGTACAATGTCAATTCGACTGAATAGCTCGAGAGGTTAGATATGGCGTTCGATTCACTCAAGAAGCAGGTTGTTGGGCGGCTGCATGACATACTCAGAAGGTAGCTGTTTGGGAGTTTCGAGCAGCGGGAATGACATTAAGAAGGAGAATGTGGCTTCCGCGAATGGTCTTCTGGAAGACAGTGCGGCTCACAGAAATCGCATCTATAAATTAGGGTTAGATATCACAACGTTTCTCATATCTCAAATTGCAGCATAACACATACAATTAAATGCTCGCAGGCTGGCAGGAGGGAAGAGCAGAGGGCAAACTGGCTAGACTGGCAAGCAGAATGACAGCACTGAAATGCAGCAGGCAGGAGTTATGGAAAATAGCCAAGCTCTGATACCACTGATAGGTATAACTCCCGATTCAATGTTATTCCAATGCCAATGCATATATTTATACATTTCAGGCGGTGTTTGAGATTCCGACCGGCCTATCCATATTCCTACGTAACTTTTCAACTTCCTATTCTTTATTTATTTATTTACAATATATAATCCCTATGGATTATATTCTAACACCAGGGAATCGACCTCTTCCTCCATAGCCTGTGCGTCAATTGTCGTATCGGCGCTCATATAATCGACCATCGTATCTGTGACCGTTCTGATCATTTGCTAGATTGTTTTGCTCGTTATGTTGTGCTACTGCATTAGTTTGGTAGACCGATTGATAGTTTTGTCAGGTTTTTAGGTTCAACTGATAGTCGGTCATGTTATGACTTTTGGTCTCGCAGATGGCACACTAGGAGGCCTTGTCATTCTTCATGTTGAACGGGAAATCTTTCGTTGAGTGATCTCTGTGCTCCTGGCAAATGTTGCAAAAGGACTTGGTCTGTACGAATCAAACGTCCTGTCGGCTGTACTCCTGTCACCAGTTATCTTTGGAATGGCCGGTCGTTGAGCATTTGGTGCACCAGATATCCTGATTCTTGAGGCTCAGTTCCTTCAGATACTTATGTATGTTCTTGAGTTGTTCTTCCAATCTGTGGTCCATGGGGTAAGCGGGTATGTCCTCGTCCATCTCCACCTTAAGAGTTTTTGTTATCACATCTTCATAAGTTTTGAACGTTTCCAGACTAATGTGTTGGTGCATTTTCTGAGATAGCCCTGCAAGAAACCACTGGATTAGTAACTGTTCATCTATAACATAATCCAGCTGGCTCAGTAGATATTTCCAACACTTATCGTAGTCGCAGACAGATTCCCCTAGATTTTGTGATGTGGTTTTTAGTTTTTTCACGGCCAAGTGCTTAGCATCTGGAGTTTTGAAAAATGAAAAAAATTGCGCCTCAATCTCATCTTTTGTTGCTCTAGGTTGTCTTTCCAAAAAGGTCATGTACCATGTCAATGCCCTTTTCCTTAAGGCACCTGTGAACTGTGCCATTTGTCTATCTTCATCTGTAACTTGGTTGGCCTCCCAAGTCGACTCGCAGACGAACCAGTGTCGTCTAGGGTCCTCATCCCCCTCATATAGAGGAATGTGAGCCGATCCGTGACCCATGTCTGAATCATTGTCACTGCTCTCAGGAGGTGGCAGCGGTGGAGGTGGGGGTGGCGATGAGGGTGGTGGGGTTATTGGTGTATTCATCTCTGCGGAACTCTAGTTGACGGAACTTTGGTTCCCTTCGGTTGTCGATTCTTCATCAACTTGCAATCGGTTGATGTCAACTTCTGCCGTCGATGGTCCACTGCAACTATTTGGCCGCAGTTCTGAATGTTTTGTTTCTTCTAAAGTTGTATTTTGTGGGGGGGGCACTCCTTCATGTGTTGGTAAGAGCAAGTGGATACTTCGGTGGGAGGGTGTCGCTTGAAAGGTCACCCAATTCCCTTCCTCTAGTCGATGTATAAAGAGGTGTCGCCCAGTGTATGTTTCGTCGTCTAGTCAACTCCATACACTAAAGTCACCAGCTCATAGTCGAAGGTCCTCTTCAACAATATTCTGTATTCGAGTACGTGGATTTAATGGAGAGAGGGTTGTTCCTTCATTTGGAGCTCTTAATTGGAGGCTTCTGGCTGCTTTATCCACAATTCTTCCTTTGTAGGGAATGCTTCTTGTTCCACACCTTCTTCATGTTGGTCATGACCTGACTCTGGTGGATTCTCTTCCTGGCCATTCTCCCTAGGACTCCTTCCTCTATGCAACTCTAAGGCTCTTGCTCATCTTGCTTCCCTTCTCTGGTGTCTCTCTTCTCTCTCTATTTTCTGAATGTCCGACATACCTTCGTATGATATTATTCTCTTGAGTTCCCTTTTAGTTAACTTCTCCTTACTGGTGCCTGGTATCTGGTTCTAGTCAACTAGAATCCACTATACTCTTATCTTGACATATGACCAGCTACCCCAGCTACCCCCCCATAGCCTACCTGACGCTTTTTAGAAAGCTTGGATAGTTCGGTCTATTTGCTTAGGAAGTATTCCCACTCCCTTTCTGCAATGAATTTTTCCCACTTCCTTTGCTTCTCCACCCAGTTAGATTTTGATGGCAGTTCGTGAAGTGATGGACGACGTTCGACGATATGTCCTACTCCTTTCTCGATCAAGAATTTGAACAGCAAGGTCGGTAGGGAACACAGAAATTGTTCGGTGAGATATGTGTAAAATTTCTCCTTGACTGTTTCCATCAAATTTCTTTCTTCGACTGCTTGATCCTCACAGAAGTCATCGGCAATTTTCTCAAACCACTCCGACAAGTTTGTTCTACCTCCGCAGATCAGTTTTTCCAACAACTGTTGTTCTTTAATCCCGTCCGGCTTTCTCATCTAGGAATTTCTTCAAAATTTGGGGCACTGATTCGACAAACTTTTCATGTGTCTCTATGAAAATTCTTTCTTTTGCTTGTGCGATTGTTAATCTGTTCCTTCATGCGTAATTCTGCAAATAGTTTTCAACTTTACGGTCCCACCAATCCTTAATCTCATGCTCTTGTATCATCTGTTTGCATACATTCCAGTCGTGTACTATCAGCAACGGAACCAATGTTGTAATCTCACAGATCACATAAGGTTACCAATAATACACACTAAAACATATATAAATAAAATAGAGACAAGAACAAATAGGTGAATAATAGATTATATTATACAAATGATTCCATACAACACAGAGAACTGAACTGAGTTCTCATCTGGCTCAACAGCCTAATATATATGTTTACAGAACTGTTACAAAATAACTACCTGTCGGTTCGGTGAACCAACACAATTTTAGGTGGTCGACCTAATCTCTAGCTTTAGTCGGTCGACCGACTTAGTTGGCTAATCGACTAAGTCGGCCCATCGACTTAGTCGGCTGATCGACTAAGTCGGCTATCATTCAAGTTGACTTATCGACTTGCTCCTTCTATATTTCTCCACAAATTTTCAAACATACTAAATTTCATGCTTCCAACTCTTTTGTGTAAACATCCTGGTATCCTTCAGTACAAATTCACCTTGCTCAAATTCTCCTTGGGATACCTCAGCAAATGATCCTTACGTAGATTTTCACAATTGCTCCTTATACATTTGTTTGATTGTGTGACTACTCCTTGTATTTTAACATGTCTAGTTTTTCGCACACTTATTCAAGTCATTCTGCTATAGATTCCCCTTAGCATTTCATCTACCTCCGTGTAGGGATCCTCTGTCAAGAGGTAGCGCTAACTCAGTTTATTCCTAATATTTTGTCACAACCTCTATTCTAATGAAATATAAACTCTTTCAGCATTCTTGTTTTACATTATTCTATTACATTTTGATAAAATTGAGTTGTTTCTGTAGCATACTCATGGGATAAACATACAACTATAGAACATATTTACATTTCATACAAAAATTGAAAGGTTTAAGTTATGCTCATAGAATACCTGGAGCCTGTGGTTGTAGTATATCCCGTAGGTTGATGCAGATTATGTAGGTTCCTTTAGCTTCCCATCCAAGCCTTAAGAATCAAAATGGATGAACCACCATGTCGACCAGCTCTTGTCATGATGGCCCTAGGAAAAAAATGGGTTTCCTAGCCAACAAAATGATAATCCCGAGAGAAACTTCCCTTACTAGTATTTTCCATAGATTTCCATTTCCATCGATCCATAGCTTGTCTCACCAAAACCAATTTATTTTGGTTAACCCCTCCTCAATATTTGAGGCTCCCACCTCCTCAGATATCTGAGTTGTCCCCCTCCTTGGAATCCCTCCTTTTCAAAAGTTCTTCTAACTAACATAATCAATCTCCTCCTGAGAAAACAAAACCCCACACTCTTCTCCATGAGACCTCTTTTAAATCCTTTTTCCTCCTCCAAACTTCATCCTCACTCCACCGCCTTCACCCTTGAGGATTTTTTGGGGGAAATATAAAGCATAAATACACACACTAATCAAAGATAAAATAATGTTTAAATATTTTTGTTAGATTCCCTATTTCTCTCTAACAATAAAATAATTAAATGTTAATTAAGTTTGTCCCATTGGAATTTATTTCTTGTCGTCTACTTCATCCAAGAATAAGCATTTTGTTTCTTATCATACCGAGTTATATAATATATAATTTAGTTGACTACTTGATCCTTAAATGTGATCATGATAATTGTTGGCTATATGGGCAGACCCGGGTTTACTGTAATGTACCAACAACACCCCTAGCTCACTGGCCCTTTCGGCGACAGACCACGGAGCGGCCTGAAGTCTCACCCGAAGTGATTCTAATGGGTTGGCCAAAGACTCAAGTGTCTTCGACTAGGTTCTATAGCATCCTGGGGTCTCACAGCTCTTCTTAGCCAGCGAGGTCTCTCTCTGCGACGCGCAGTCTCTCTTCCTCGTGGGTTTTGACAGGGGAAGGACTCCTATTGCATCGCAGCGACTCTAGCGATGTGCAACTCTCTCTTCTGCTTAACCCGCGATCTGCGCTATCTCACACCGCAGCTCCTCTGATGGTGCAATATCACCTACTGTCAACGCGATATCTTCTATAGTACGGCCCACTATTACCCTCACTGTCCAAAGGTTATCGCACTGGGTGGAATGACTTGGCTAACTTTCAACAAGATATTAAACACTCTGACGTGAACTTCCACAGTTCAACACACTCTACCTCAACTATACTTACTGTTCGAATAAGTATACTGGAAACACTTTAACAGAATGACTTATTATTGTGTGAAACAAGCACTGATAAACTCATATTCAGACGCCTGATACATGTAAATGCACCTTTAACCTTCAATAATGATGTAACTGAATGAGGACATACAGACATTTACTAACTGATATACAACATTCATGTAACAGATAACAGATATCAACTAAGTAAAGCACAATCACATGAAATAATCACATAACACACTGGTTTTACGTGGTTCACTTCCAGGGTAGAAGCTACATCCACAGAACTGTGTTTATTATATCTTGAGAGAGTACACAGTTCTGCTGCAACCTGTTGTGCAGCTAGAGATCTTCTGGGTAACTCCGCACTCACTGCTGGGAGCCCTTCTCTCCTAGATCTCTTCTCTTTCTCTATATTTCCTTCTTACAATATTCTCTCTCTCTCTCTCTCTCTCTCTCTCTCTTTGTCAATCCCTGCGGATTGTTACATACATGCTTCTATGAGCCAGTTGTTGGTTATAGTAAGATACTATAGACTGAATACAGAACCAAAGCACGAGTGTCTATGAGCTAACAGATCAACTAACTCTCTAATTTTCTGACTAGCTAAAAGACCCAATGACTAACTGGCTAACCTTTTACAATACAAAATACATCCCTTTATAGGCGGCCCAAAGGTCTCATCATTACAACACTGTGGGCCTGTCCCAACAGTAACCCAAAACCCTAACTATTGACAGTCGACGTATGTGTACTTGGAGTAGCCACTTTTCGTCACACCACTGCTCTCTGCAGTCTTCCATGCTTCCCAGCGCTGACCATGGGTACTGGGCGCCGCTTCCCTTTCTATCCTTCATCTTCAATACCTTGGCCTCGTTGCCCTTTTTCCTTTATGAGGGTAGTTGAGCACTCCTGTCTTCCGTCGCTTCCTTGAATGCAATGGGTGAAATCTCTCTTCTCGACCGCTGAGGTACTGTCGTCTTCTTTGACTTCTCTGTCCCGATAGTCACAGTTTATGGCTATGATCTGCAGCTAGAAACATGCTACGGCGTCGTAGCTTTACCTTATCTCTTATATCTTCACCAAAACTGTCTATCCGCCAAAATGGCAGCTTCTCCTATAGCTGCGGGACCCTACTCCAACATTCCCCTAACACTTACTTGTGGCTTGTCCTCGAGCCACTAACAACGGGCTTCTCTTGCTGTAGCTTCTCCTTGACAGATGATCTGGTCCGGCGTTTAATTTCCCTGGTTTGACAATAATTTCAAAATCATACTCCTAAAATAGGAGTAACCATCTGTAGATTCGTCCCCCTAACACTGGCTTATTGACCAAGTACTTCAAAGAGGAGTGGTCAGTGAACATCTTGAATGAGTCACCTAGCAGGTAGTGCCTGAATTTCTGTAGAGCATACACCATGGCTAATCCTTCTCTTTCCGTAGTGGTGTAGTTCTTTTCTGCAGTGGATAGTTTTTTGCTTGAGTATGTGATAGGGTGATCGATACCTCCTTCTCCTGGCTGTGTTAAGACGATCCCCAGTGCGATGCCAGATGCATTCACATGTACATGAAATGGCTTGGTCCAGTCTGGGAATACTAATATGGGTGTTGTAACCATCTTCTCTTTAAGTGTGTCTAGACTTTTATGGCATTCCTCATTCCATAGGAATTTTACATCTTTCTTTAACATCTTTTCCATAGGTGCTGTGATCTTTGCATAACCTTTGATAAATTTTCTATAGTACCCGGTATGACCAAGTACTGTCCTCAATTGCTTGACTGAGTTGGGTGCTGGAAGGTTTACAATGATGGCAATCTTTGCAGGATCTACCATCAAGCCTTGTCTACAAACAATGTGACCCAAAAAAATACCAAATGGTGCACAAAATATACATTTTTTCAAGTTCAGAGAAATCTGCTATTGCCTACATTTCTCTAACATCAGTCTTAAATCACCTATATGTTTGTCGATTAATCCAAAAACAGTCCAATCATCAAAATAGACTTCTAGGAATTTATGGATGTATTCTTTAAATACAGCAACTACTACTCTAGAAAAGATAGCTGGTGCATTCTTAACACCAAAGGGCATTACCGTATACTGGAATGAGCCCCATTCTGTCGCAAAAGCGGTCTTAGATCGATCTTCTAGATGGATTCTGATCTGGTGATAGCCTGAAAAGCCATCAGTGAAGGAGTAGACCTCCTGTCCTCCCACATTGTCTAACACTTCATCAGTAAAAGGTGTCGGAAATGGGTCATGAAGTGACGCATCGTTGAGTTTACGCAAGTCGACACAGATTATGATTTCTCCTTTAGTTTTCTTTTCTTGCACGACCATGGGACTAACCCATTCGCTCTCTTCTACGTGCTCAATGATGCCTGTTGCTAGCATCTTAACGATCTCGTCCTTAACTTTTTCTTTATACCGCAGATTTAATCTGTATGGGCGCTGCTTGACTGGTCTAGAATCCTCTTTCAATGGTATCCTCATTACTCCCAAGTCTCTAACTATTCCCTTCATCTCTATGAACTTGGTGGGGAATAGGTCCTGATAGTCATGCAGCAAGTCTGCAATTGCATCTAGGTCCTGATCAACACTTGGATACTCAGATTCAAAAGTGAACATGAGTAGAAAGTTGTCTATCATAAGTGGCCATGTGGTCGTTCCCTTGCGCAATTCAGTCTCTGTTTACCAGTTCCTTGGAACTGTGTCCAAAGTGTGAATGAATCGGTGAACCCATTCATCTTCGGGAATGTCCGACCAATTCTGTTCACAAGTCTGAATATGTGACCTGGGGTCAATTTGTCCTGTGTATTTCTGTTGGACATACTCGTTTTCAGTAGAGAATCTGATCGCCATCAATCTCTTAAGATCATCCCATGATGCGATATTCTCTTTATGTGCATACCACCATCTTGCAGGTGTGGCTCGTACTGCAAGGTCCATAGCTGCGATCCTCTGCTCGTGAGGAACTTGTCGTTCAAACTGTGGGACAAAGTCCTGGATATCTGTTAGACCATGAAATGAGGGGGTCTTGTTAGTCTCTGCGCCAATCCATCGCAGTGACTTAGTCATAAACGCACATCTACGCGCTGAGACTTTGTAAATTCTATTCTGCCAGTTTTCTAGACCAACATCTGAATCCGATGTGCATGAGCTGTCGCATCGCCAACTAATGTTCCCTTCTGCGGTTGGATTGATGTAGTCACTCTGGTTCACAGTCATCTGATAGAGACTCTCCATGTTACGTGCCTCTTCCTCTGCTCAGATAGGTTCAATGTATCTAGGACCCTGAAGAGGATCCAATGGTGTGATGACCCAGATCTGCGCATCCTCAAAGGTCATTTGTCTTCTCTTTAGGTCGATAACAGCCATGTTACTGATCGCCCAATTAATTCCTAGTAATGCTGGATATGGTCTACTATCGCCAATGATTTCTATAACTTCAAATTCTACAAAGCTGCGAACTCCGTCAATGTCAACTGGCACCTGCGGTAGTCGACCCAGTGGCGATACCCTCTGTTGATTAGCTAATCTCAAATGGATAGGCGATCTGACTAACTTGGGGCTACCCATCTATTCCCATGTCTTCTTAGTCAGAACATTTACCTTTGATCCTAGATCTAGGATCACCTCATCCATTTCAAATTCTCCAACTTGTGTTGTGAGTCGCATCTCTCTTCATGTTCTTGTATGGCCCATAATACTAGGAACAGCATGCTACGCACTGCTCACAGAAGAAGATGGCGGGTACTGGTCTATGATGCACTGAAGCTCTCTGATAGCTTTCTCATTTCTCACGAGTTTTAGAAAACTCTGTAGGAAGGATTGTACGCTTCCTGTCGACTCATCCTCATCGCATCTTCCTGATGTGGTAGCCTGCAATGTCTCCACAGGACCAAGGCTACAAGGTGTTTGCTGCGGTACGCCCCTAGATGGCAGTACCTGGGGTCCTTATTGTATAGGTTCATTAAAGAAAGTTTTAGCTTCCTGAAATGTTTCTTTATTTTTCTGCAGGTCAAGTGGTGTTGATTTATTAGTAGCTTTGCGCACCCACTCCGGTCCTGTGTTCTTTTCACTATCCTGCGGTGTGCCACTAGTGGAAGCACCACTGCGAGTCACAATGTTGACTCTTGGTTCTAGCTCTTTCTGCTCAGCAGCAATAAGCTGGATGTTCTGATGTACTGCTGGCTTAGGTTCTCTGATCTTAGCTATCAAGGTAGGACATTCTTCTATAGCGTGATCATAAGATTTGCAATAACTACATGTCATAGTGGGGCTCTGACAGTCCCTAGCATAATGTCCTACAACTCCACAGTTGTAACAAGTGACTGGTCCATGACCACGGCCAAAGCCTCCTCCATGGCCTCGTCCTCTGAATCCTCCTCCACAGCCAACATGAGCCGGATCATGCTGTGGTCCTGCTGCTGGACCCTGTGTCTCCGATTAGACTCTGTACAAGTCGTGTTTTCTGTCTAACATGAGATCATAGGCTCTACAGGTATGGCCATCGTGTCCTACTAACTTACAGAAGGTACAGTATAAGTTCTTAGGTGTCTATATATACTTCTGAAGTAAAGGGCATTGCTGAGGTAGATGTCCTCTTGTTCTGCATAGTTCACACCATGGCCCTTGAGTCTGTGCTAAGGAGTTAGGAGCCCCACTTGCTAAGTATTCAACAAATACTGGATAGTTATCTTTAGTATGGCCTTGTGCTTTACACTTGATACACCATATGTCTTGTGCAATTTCTTTTCCTTTTCTAATCTCATGCATCTGTAACGTGAGATTTGCTAACTGGTTTTGCAGGTTTGTCATACCTGTGCTGGTTTCAGCTAGAGGTGAAGCCTCTAGTTTCATCACCATCTCCAACGCGTCATCCTGCGTCTGGAGTTTCTGCTGCATTAATGGCAGTCTGATGTGAGGGATCAGCGCTGCAATAAACCATTCCTTATGCTGCTCCAATGCAAACTCAAAGCTGACTTGGTCTATGAGGGCTTTGAATTTCTGATCGAAGTCCCATACTGACTCTGTAGGTAACTGTTTAATGTCTTTGAGCTCTGTGATACACTGTGACTCAAACTTAGGTTTCTTAAACTCTTTGATCATGGCGGTCCTGACCTGTATAAGTGTTCTGGGTATCGCTGAGGTATACTTCATATACCATGTTAAGGCTCATTCCTTAAGTGTGGTGACCAACTGTACAAGTTTAATATTATCATCGTGGATTCCTTTAATGGTCCACACGGATTCACATAGAAACCAGTGCTTCTCTGGGTCTTCTGCCCCTGTACCCTTAAAGGTAGGTAACTTCATATCATCCCCCATTCTATTTCTGCATGGTGGATGTTGGTTTGCTGTGTTACTACCACTCGGCGGTGTAGGTGGAGGTGATGTAGCGGTAGTATGTACTATCTGTGAGCTACTAGATGGAGTTTCTACGGGATTGTTCTGAGTCCCGGTATGTTTCTGTGGGGTATAAGGGTGGTAAGGGATACCCCCTTCTGTTCTGTCTGTGTTACTATGACTCTGTTGTCTAGTATTATCTGAACTGTCTTCAAATATGGGAGATCTGAAATCTACTTTATATTTCTTTCCACTACGTGTACGTCCAATGTCATCAAAATCACTCTCAAACTCTTGTGACATCAAACTTTCTTAACTTATTGGTCTGAAACTATATCCATTACTCCTTTTTCATGTAATAACATCTTAATGGACAAGTTTAAAGAGTTTAGGTACTTACCACGATATCCTTTGAAGAAGTACCGCTCAGCCTTGCTGAAGCTTTTTCTCTATTCAACTGCAAACTCTGTGATGAAGCCTTCTAGCACACTCGCAAGCCAGAAGTCTATTGTCCTCGTAATGGGATTATCCAGGCTCTTCACGGTCTGAATCAGCTCCAGTGTCCAGACAATGTTTCTTTTCTTTCTGAATATGCTCTGATCAGTCAACTTTGATAACCAGTCGTACAGCTCATTTCCATAGGTGGCAAAAAATATCGTATGTAGGTCTGTAAAGATATGTTTTTGTACCCAGTCCTCTGTACTCAATCTAGGACTCTTGTTCTCTTGTTCAGTAAATTCTTTCTCCTTAAACCCAACCCACTAGTTGAGTTCGTCTTTAGTAGGATGCCAACAGAACATCAGTGCTCAGTTTGTTCAAAACCGGCAACGGAACCATTTGTTGGCTATATGGGCAGACCTGGGTTTACTGTAATGTACCAACAACACCCCTAGCTCACTGGCCCTTTCGGCGACAAACCGCGGAGCGGACTGAAGTCTCACCCAAAGTGATTCTAATGGGTTGGCCAAAGACTCAAGTGTCTTCGACCAGGTTCTATAGAATCCTGGGGTCTCGCGGCTCTTCTTAGCCAGCGAGGTCTCTCTCCGCGACGCGTAGTCTCTCTTCCTCACGGGTTCTGACAGGGGAAGGAATCCTATCGCATCGCAGTGACTCTGGCGATGCGCAACTCTCTCTTCCGCTTAACCCACGATCTGCGCTATCTCACACCGCAGCTCCTCTGACGGTGCGATATCGCCTACTGTCAACGCAATATCTTCTATAGTAAGGCCCACTATGACCCTCACTGTCCAAAGGTTATCACACTGGGTGGAATGACTTGGATAACTTTCAACAATATATTAAACACTCTGACGTGAACTTCCACAGTTCAACACACTCTACCTCAACTATACTTACTGTTCGAATAAGTATACTGGAAACACTTTAACAGAATGACTTATTACTGTGTGAAACAAGCACTGATAAACTCGTATGCAGATTCCTGATACATGTAAATCCACCTTTAACCTTCAATAATGTTGTAACTGAATGAGGACATACAGACATTTACTAACTGATATACAACATTTATGTAACAGATAACAGATCTCAACTAAGTAAAGCACAATCACATGAAATAATCACATAACACACTGGTTTTACATGGTTCACTTCCAGGGTAGAAGCTACGTCCACAGAACTGTGTTTATTATATCTTGAGAGAGTACACAGTTCTGCTGCAACCTGTTGTGCAGCTAGAGATCTTATGGGTAACTCTGCACTCACTATCGGGAGCCCTTCTCTCCTAGATCTCTTCTCTTTCTCTATATTGCCTTCTTACAATATTCTCTCTCTCTCTCTCTCTGTCAATCCCTGCGGATTGTTACATACATGCTTCTATGAGCCAACTGCTGGTTACAGTAAGATACTACAGACTGAATACAGAACCAGAGCATGAGTGTCTATGAGCTAACAGATCAACTGACTCTCTAATTGTCTAACTAGCTAAAAGACCCAATGACTAACTGGCTAACCTTTTACAATACAAAATACATCCCTTTATAGGCAACCCGAAGGTCTCGCCATTACAACACTATGGGCATGTCCCAACAGTAACCCAAAACCCTAACTAGTGACAGTCGGCGTATGTGTACTTGGAGTAGCCGCTTTTCGTCGCACCACTGCTCTCTGCAGTCTTCCATGCTTCCTGGCGCTGACCATGGGTACTGAGCGCCGCTTCCCTTTCTGTCCTTCGTCTTCAATACCTTGGCCTCATTGCCCTTTTTCCTTTATGAGGGTAGTTGAGCCCTCTTGTCTTCCACCGCTGCCTTGAATGCAGTGGGTGAACTCTCTCTTCTCGACCGCTGAGGTACTGTCGTCTTCTTTGACTTCTTTGTCCCAATAGTCACAGTTTTCGACTCTGATCTGCAACTAGAAACATGCTACGGCGTCGTAGCTTTACCTTATCTCTTATATCTTCGCCAAAACTGTCTATCCACCAAAATGGCAACTTCTCCTGTAGCTGCGGGACCCTACTCCAACAATAATACAATTAATACAAGTTTGACTTTTGATATAGAGGTTTCTCATGTATTAATTATTCAATCCAAATCCAGATTCGACAATGACGTTTGCTTTACAAATAAAGTTTAAACACCCATATTATATGAATTTAATAATATGAAATCAACAATCACTTTGAATTCTTTTAAAATAATAATAATAATCATCACTTTTACTATTAGCACAAAACAATCAAGATGAATTTATTATTTAAAGAACACCTTGAATTTGAAATCATGAAGTTATGTTTATTCGACAATAGTTATAATAACAATAGAAATATCCATATTAATAACAATAACAATAATTATTATTACTATTACTATTATTGGTTTGAAGGATAGAAAAACATAATGCAAACATAACATTAATTAATTTTAAACAAAACACCTTCAATGGTTTAAGCAATATGATAAACATGTTTAAACAAAATAATATTATTGGTGTACACTTAACAATAACTATGTTATTTAAAATAACTAAGGTATTTGCAATTCCTTCTTAACAACAATGATTAATTACTAATGCATCACTTATGTGTAACTAATAACTAACATAATTTACATGTTTATGCTTATAAACATGATTAAATAATCATCATTCAAACTTGATTAGTGCACAACTGACTCTTATCCCAAATAATCATTACAATCATTTAGCATGTTAAGTATTTATCACATCAATACTAGTTTGCATGTACCAGTTATGCGTGCATGGCTAGCGTACACATATGTCATATACATACTATAAGAAAACACCATCTCCCCTATGCATATATACTAACTAACAAAACAATAATCCTTTTTTCAGAAAGAGAAATCATACATACAAGACATGACAATCAAATATATATAACCAAATCAATGTACTTCCAACATAGTCATTTAGCATCATCAATCGTTAATAATTAACTAATCAAGTTATAACATCATTTATACTTTAGATTCACAATAGCTAATAAATAAATCATTCCCAAGGAAAAAGGTACTTACTATCACTTACTAGGTATAATAGACCCCTAACCTCCAAAAAATACTAGCTAACTTATCCTCCCATCATAACCTACGTCTACATGCTCCCTATCCTTTCTTTGAAAGTACAAAAGTGGATGCCATCTATACTAACCTGACCACATAGAACTTAAGAGCGGTATCGTCGGCTAACTAACAGACCTAGCCTCTCCTAGTATGCATCCAACCGTCGTCATCATAACAACTTGGAGAGCATGTCTCATCATAGCCCTCCCACAACCTCGGGTATCATAGTGACATAGGATGGCAATACATCTGTCCCTCTCAACATACTAGGTCTATACCCTATTAATACCATATTGTGCAGCTATCGAGATTATTGGAATGTGTCATCGTATCATCAATTTGGTAAATAAAGATCTTTGCAAAATAGGTACTACACCACACTTCATATCAATTATTCGACTGTTACATGGCCTCTGTGTCTTACGGATTAGTACTTTGCAAACATACATTTATAACAATATCTCCATTCAATCATTAGTTGGTCCATATTTTCAACATCATTTTGTTTCATCGCATAAAATCATTAAATTGATCACATCATGGGTTGGTATCTACATACCACATCTTATATATCACATTTCATCAAGGATGACCATTAAACATACATTGTCGTTATGAAAGAAAGGACTCTCATGATAACTTACAACACAGTAACAGTATAAACATAATCATAGTGTTAGCATAAACATAGTAACACTATAAACATAGTAGCAACATGTGATTAGTCTAATATGCTGAAAATATAGTTTACTCACTCTAGATGAGTCCAACAGATAATAAGCAAATACAATGGAATATGTCTAACTGATAAACACGTTTAGTCAAAATATGGGGTGTTACACTCCGAAGCTTGCAATTTCAGTATATTACTTCATTTTCCCTTCAATCTTACCAAAACACTTCAATATCTCGCTTATTTACATTTATCTTGATCAATTGATGTTTCCACAAGTTGGGGTTCCTTTAAGTTGGTGATACCCCTTGTACCTTTCTTATTGTTCAAGCTAACCACCCCTTTTAATCTTTCATTACCATGCACTTTTGGGGTTTCATTACTTGGTGTGTCTTGCACACAAGAGTTCCATAACTTGGTAGGACTCGCACACTTGAGTGCCATCACTTAATAGGATTTTTACAATAGAGTTACATAACTATAGTTGCACACGAACAAGTTTATTCTATATACTTCTATCTTTAAGACTTGTTGAGGCTTGCACATGTATTTTCTTTATATTTCTTCAAAGTGTAAACTTGTGCACATAAACTCTATAGAATTCTTTAAAATAGCTTTAAGACTTCAATACCATCACTGAAACGAAGAAACTTCGTTTCTTATAGAAATAACCAGCGTACATAAGCCAAATTACAATAATCCATGAATAAATATTTAATTGATAAGATAAGGTATGTTTTACAATGAAAAATGATAATTGTATAAATACCCATGCAAGGGTTTGCCTTGGTGATGAGACATCATCTTTCATAAGGTGCCTCTTCATTTGCGTTTTTTCATTTGGTTATTATTTTATTTATTTATTTATTGCTTATTTATTATTTATTTTGTTCATTACATTGTCTTGCCCTTAAGGGAACCTTTCTCCTCAAATCTTATTGAAGACAAGGTTTACGTCTGATTTCTTGCTGGTAATGTCATCTTTTGATCCTTTATTTTAGTACTTGCAACTCTTGACGAAATGAGACGATACGAGTTACGAACTCCAAGAAAAGAATTTGCATCATCTGTGATGTGGTACATCTGAGATATATTTTCATCGGAGATGATTGTTGATCGTCTTCTTGGATAAATCTTCTCATTTTCTGCTAAGGTTGTATATTTTGTGTTCTTTCACTTATGAATTTATAACTCCTTTGTTTATGTTCATTTTGACCCTGTCATTGGTCAAAATGATTTTTGTAGTTTGGGTGTCGGTAAGGAGTTCTTGTTGCTTGTTTTTCTGCTGGATTGACTTCCTTTTGAACTATGATGGAAGCCGAATTTGTAATCAATTCTGATTCCTCAACCGGAATTAGTTTTCTGGATAGTCTGGATGCTTCCTTCTGGATTTTGACTAATTTGTTCTCTAATAGATTATCATTATTTTGAATCTTCTCAAACCTTTCGTCTTGTGACTGTTTGTCCTCTTTTAAATTCTCGATTTGTTCCTCTAATTCTTTATTTCCCTTCTTCAATGTGGAATTTTCATCGTCTTTTCCTAGTAATTTTTGTTAGAGGGCTTGAATCTTCTCTTCTAAATTTTGACTACCTTGAACTTTATCTGTTTCCCTCTTGATTTGTAGAAGTAATTTTTTATTATGATCTCTTACACGAGATATCCCTTCTTCTTTACTTGCAATAACCTTGTCGGTATCCTTGTGTATCATTTGTATTGATTTCCCATCTCCTTGCAACATCACCTTTGATATTTCTCAGAAGTATTCAGATGACGCGACTTTTGATTCGTACTTCATGTTAATGTACTGTAATGTGATTTTCTTCTTTTTGTAGGGAAATATCATAAACTTCTTTTCAACATTTAAGATAAAAGTCCCCAATGTTTCTAACCACGGTGATCCCAAAATTAGGTCACCATCGCTACTCCACAAGGATCTAACTATAAACTGCAAGACGCTAATATAATCTCCAATGTTCCATTGTAAATCGTTTATTGCATATTCTTTGTTATTCCAAAATTCTAACCTTTCACCTATATTTGACTCTGGAATCGCTAACTCATTAGCAAATTCATCACTAATTCAATTATTGCGTTCGTCGAAAGCAATAAAAATAGTAATGTCTTTCCCTCTAATTGTTCCTTTTATTTGGAATAACATTGAAACACAAGTTTTTAAAGTGCTTGGAAATCTTCCTTGTTTTTCGCCATAAGACTCCATTTTCTTTTCCTTGTGTCGAAAAATATTTTTTTTTCTTTTTTAATTATAATAAAATTATTATTATAATAATAATAATAATCTATTTTTAAGGTCACCGCCAAGCGAGACACCAAATTGGTGTATGAGACCCCCTTGTTTGTGGGACAAGGGACCCCCCTCTACGCAGCGATTTAACTGCTAAAGTCTACAGAGGTGTACATACACTACCCCCCTCTGGATTTGAACCCGTGGCCTCCTAAGAGGAAACACATGCTCTTAACCATTAGGCCCACTCATGCATTATGATTATAATTCTTTTTTCAAATAATTCTTATTAAAATAAAATTAACTATTTTCTTTGATAATAATAATTATTATTAAAATTTAATAATATTATTATTAATGTTTTTTTTAACTTTGATATAGTATAATAATTATTATTATTTTCAATAATATTATTATTAATATAAGTTTTTGGATGTGGAAGACTTAGGGGTGTATGAATAATAATATATATTATTATTAGTAAAATATTACTATTATAAAAATTGAACGGTGTGGAGGGTGATAATAGGGTTTACATGGAGGTAACAATAGCACATGGTAGTAAGCATCGGCTAAGAAGGCGGGAGTAATGGTTGTGGATGATGGACGGGCATGCTGAGGTAACAAAGGAAAGAGAAAAGGCCACGGGTTTGATATGGGTGAAGTAAGGCGAGAGCGGGGATAGATGGATGTGGTGGATAAGATTACATGTTGCGATTGAGGGAGTGAGCAAATGGGAGAACGCGACGAATCGATGGATGACATGGTGATGTTGGAAGGCGAGGTGTAGTGGGATACGAGTGCAATGGAGAGGAGGATGCAGGTTGTGGAGTGGAGCATTGGTGTTGGGTGGTCAAGATGGGAGATAGGAGTAGTGTGGGAAGGGGATAAGGTTGTAGGAGGTGGGAGCAGTCGCAGGAACAAAGAATGTGAAGCAGAAGGGAACGCCGACAGAGGAGCGAAGGTATGGAGAGGTGTATCACAACGGGGGGGTGGAGAGGAATGAGTGTGATGGAATGGTGTGATTAGGAGTGGGAGTACAAGGGTGTGGGCAGGGAAAGGTGGGAGGCACATGAGCGCTGGCAGCTGGAGGAAAGGCGTGGGGGCCGCGTAGAAGATAGGGGGGAGCTCGTGAGGGAAATGGCATGGGTATGAACATGAGGAAGGGTGTAATGTGAGATGTGGGATGTTTCTACCCATCCCGATGATGACTGCCTTGTGGCATCTTTCTTCGTTAGATATGTTTTCCTTCAAAGTGTGTAGTAGAATAATATTTTTTAACAAGATTTTGGATAATGGCCAAAGGCCTAGATTTTTTATTTTTATTTTTTTGGTCAAAGACCTAGATGCAAAGAAACTCTAAAATGTTTATCAGATAAGGTTTGATAGAGGGTGTGGCCAAGAGTCGGAATCATAAATGGCTCGGATACTACTGAAATGAAGAAACTTCGTTTCTTATAGAAATAACCAGCGTAGATAAGCTAGATTACAATAATCCATGAATAAATATTTAATTGATAAGATACGAGATGTTTTACAATGAAAAAAGATAATTGTATAAATACCCATGCAAGGGTTTTCCTTGGTGATGAAACGCCACCTTCCATAATGTGATTAATTATTATTTTATTTATGTATTTATTTATTATTGCTTATATATTATTTATTTTGTTCATTACATTGTTATATAAAAATTATATAACATACCATAAATCAATAATATTAAATATTAATATTATTTATTAATAATTTTTTTTGACAAAATTGGTTGAGAGATTTTATATAAAAAAAGAGGAATTGAGGTTACAATACACCAGAGGTAGAATGCTCCCACGGGAGGGCAGCATCCAAAACTCCTTTCTCATCTTTCTCGTATTTGTAGATATCCTGAAAGAACCCTACTGTATGAAAGTTATACCTCCTTACAAATTGACCAAGAAGCAAAATACAAAAAAAATACATAAAAAATCCTTATAAGTAAGCATAAAATTGTAACACCTTCTACTAGACTCCAGCCAAATTTTACAGGTTGCCTCTGCAGTATGAGATAATCTTTCCTCTTCCATATTTTCCTTTCCTTTATCTCTCTTAAAATTCATAGCACCTTCTGCTCCAAAACACCGTCTACTATGGTCTATAAACCCAATCCAAATGCCCACTTATGTCCTGAAGAAACCCAATAACCGAACTAACCATAGCTAATTGCCACCTGTTGTCTGATGGAGAAATTGAGAATTGAGAAGTTTCCAATGTAGTTCCATTTCCATTCTCCACACGCCCCACAATAGAACCAATTATCATTGTGCTTGACACGTTACCTACAAAAGAGAGGAGAATCGAAATGGGCTGAGCAAACTGAGAAATACGATTTGTTGAATATGACTGGGTAAATTGGACCCAAATTGCTCCTCCGTGTGGGAGTGGCTAAGAAATCCTAAGAACGACGTTGAAATTGCAGCACATGGAAAAGTGAGACATTCAGAATACCATTGCACGTGGAAGGCATAAGAGATGAACCAATTCGGAATTGTCGACTGCTGATAACCAGTGGTGAAAGAACTGGTTCTTAGAAGATTCAAGTGAATTTCTCTGAAAAGATTGTTTTTATTGTGAAAATTGATACTCTGAGAAAGCCTTTTAATTCTTGTGTAAAATAGACTTGTCGAATGAAGAATATAGACTGATCCTTTATTATGGAAATAACCAATTCAGGGAATCCAACTTATACATTTCCTTTCTTCATTGCATACAATCTCTCCATAATCTAGCAAGACTCCTTTATTCGCCATTAAATATGTCTGCTTATTGTTGGTTCTCAAGATATGTAAGAACTTTATAGATATGAACTTCCTTCCTATACAGATAAGGATGTGGTGCATTTTGATTATCAGGTTCTTGATCTTCTTATACAATAGTCTTGCTTCCCTAATGACCATGAGAAAATCGTCACATACTGCTATCTCCTCCATTCCAAAATTGCTTGCAATCCCCAACCCTTTAAAAACATCAAGCCACTCATCCCCATTGTTGTATTTCTTACCCAAGCCCCAGGTGTAGTCTTTCAGATTGTTTCCACCAGGATAAAAAAATAACACCTCCTTCCCTATCCAGCCCCAGATTTCCTTTAGATGCCCCATCAAAAAGAAGGGAGTTATAGCCCAAGTTTAGTCTCCACTGAGCAAAACCTTCTTCACTCATCCGCAGTTGTCAATTTAAGCAATTGGGTCTTTTGGCTACCGTATGCCAACTATTGGAAACAAGTTGAAGGAGATCAATTGCCCACATTATTTCCTCATAATTTAGTGGCTCATTATTGATATTCTTCATACCTCTCGTTGATAAGGATTCCACCCACAGATATTTTGTAGCAAGCATTTCTTTCCTTGGGCATGAGACTGTCCCTTCAAACAGTTCTTTGTTTCTGGTAACCTAAATATTCCAGTTGAGGTATTTAGGAAGGGCGACCCAGGATCTTGTGAGATTCAGCTTGTGGGGAAGATAACCATGGTAATAGTATTTCTAATAGGCAAAGAGGTCATTCCAGTTTGTTGGAAGGATCAAGTACGTTTGCAGCTCATGAACAGTCAGTGACCAAACTTCAATGGAAAATTACATTATAGGAATAGATGGTCAATTGTCTCTTCTTCCTCTTTTTATACAACACAGCACAAAGGCCCTTGAATCCCTCTTTTTTTCAAATTCTCAATAGTCGATATTTTATGGTGTGCTAAAACCCAAGAAAAAAAAGACATTATTTTTGGTAGACCATCCTTGCACCAGACCTTGTTCCACTTGTTGTCCGCTTTGCTACTGTCTTCAATAATGGAGATTAATGATAGACTTATTTTACCATATAAATCCCTGATTCACCCCATCCTCTACTATCCAAGAGCTGGTTGTGAACAGGCATAGAGCCTTGGAGAATAAAGCAAAGAGCATTAAAATCAAGCTTGAGATGCTCGGGCACTTCCAAATCTTTCCAACCATCCCATCTCCCATTGTTTTTTGCTGGAAGAAAAATCATAGAGGGTGATAATTTTAATATTATCTAGCCATTGCTTGACATCATAGAAGGCCACCAGATGGTTTGTTGGAGAGACCAGCCCCAAACGAACCTGCCAAATTCTAATCTGCTTACCATTGACAGGGCTCCAATACAGCTGATTTTTGATGATATAAGCCACTTTCTTGCAAAGGGTCCATAATGGATACCCCTTCCCTATCAGAGGGAGATCATCCACGCATATTTTCCTTGCTCCTTTCATATATTTTTTCTTGAGAATCTCCTTCCACCAACCATTCTCACCAAAGACAACCCTCCACGGGATTTTTTCCCTTAAAGCGATATTCATCCTTGCCAGATACCTAATACTAGAACCCACCACATATTTTCGGGTTGCAAACCACGTCCCAGTTAACAAGGTGAAATTTTCTTGTGCCATTAGACTTGCCCCCTTTCCAAAGAAAGTTTCTAATTTCCTTTGTGATATCCTGCATAACTTTAATTGGAGTTAAAGAGATCGCACATAATAGATTGGATAGGCAGCAAGTATAGAATTTATGAGGACAAACTTACCAGTAGGGTTGAGCCACCTTACTCCCCATGAGGAGATTATTTTTTATCTTCTCAATGATACTCTTACATTCGGCTGAATTTTTTTTACCTTTGAAGATAGGGGTCTCGAGATAGCTGAAAGAATCCCAATTGATCTTTCCTTCGAAGCCAAGAATTATGGAAACCCTTGCCATTGTCCTAGGAGGGTAGTTCCAAGAATAAAACTTGGATTTGATCATATTAACCTTACCATATAAAGCTTTTAAGAAAGAGGATAGAGCTTCATTGAATCTTTTTGCAATCACCGTGGAAGCCCCACAAAGTAGGATTGTATCGTCTGTGAATTGGGCATGTGTTGTTGCTTTGGTTCCCCTGACAATATTTAATCCTCTTATCTTCCCATCATCCTGAAGTGCTTGTAGCTTTCTGCTCAAAGACTCAGCAACTAAAATAAAAAGAAAAGGAGACAAGGGAAGCCTTTCCTGAGGCCCCAAGAGGCTTGGAAGAAGTTAGCTGGTCTTCCATTTATTAACGGGGAAATACATGAACTTTTAATATAGGATTTGATCCATATAATAAACTGATTGGAGAATCCCGACCTAGACATAACTTCAAAAAGAAAAAAGTGGTTAACCCTATCGAATGCATTAGCCATATCAGGATTGATTTACATACCTTATTGTTTCCTTTGCATGCTAGAGTGGATGGCTTCTTGGACAATGATGATGTTGTCTATAATATGTAGCCCGGAAAAAAAAATCACCCTTGAGACTCCAAAATAATATGCTTCATGAGATTCTTCATTCTATTACCTATAATTTTAGTGAGAATATTGTATGAAGTGTTGCAAAGAGAGATTGGTCTGAATCTGTCCATGGAGTTAGGGATTTTTTCGTTTGGAAGCAAGGACAAGAAAGATGAGTTGGTTACCCCACCAATTTTGTCTTTTTTCCTCGTCCAAGTGAGAATCCTTCTCAAATCAACCTTAATGATTTCCCACGCAACACGGTAAAAGTTGATTGTGAACCCATCATGGCATGGTGCTTTGTCAAGCTGCAAAGACCAAATTGCATCACTGATCTCCTACTATGAGATTGGCCTCACAACTTCCTCATTCTCATCATCCGTAATTTCAGATGGGATAACCGACAGAAGCTAAGCTTGAGAGTTGGGATCCGTCTCATCTCTATCTGTCTAGAGATTTCTGAAATGCTGAACAATGCGCTTATTGATTTCCTCTTTCCTTCAAATTTATCTCCATTGTTGTCATACAAATCTTTTATAGTGTTATAGCTTAATCTTACTTTAGATTGCTTATGGAAGTAGCTTGTATTACTATATCCCCCTTTCAACCACATTTGTCTGGATTTCAGCCTCAATTCTTCCTCTTCCTTCCTGGAAGCCCTTAGCATTCTCATATTCATCTCTTTTTCCTGATTTAGAGCTAGCAGAGTCACTTCTTCATCCTCCACTCTACCCTGGAAAGAAACAATATCATCTTGGATTTGCTTTTTTTTTGGAAAGTAGGCCCTTTGAAAGAAAGTTTAGCCTAGTTTTTAAGATCGAGGTGAGTTGCTCTTAACTTGGACTCCCAGATATAGCTAGCAGATTCATGGATCTTAGTGTCCTAAGCCTCTTGAATGATTTCCAAATCCTTAGAATCCTGCAACCAGAGTGGATTAAAATGAAATGGGATAGGGCCTAGCTTTTCAAAGAGAGTTAGGGACAAGTAAATTGGCTTGTGATCAGAAGAAGTTGAAGGGAGGGCTAGATAGGTCAGGATCAGGTCCCCGTTCAAGAAGGAGGAGATAAAAAAACCTGTCAAGTCTAGCAGCAATATGGCTAGCACCCACTCTTTTATTGCTTCGGGTATATTTCCCATTCTTTAGTGGAAGATCCAAAAGATCCATATCAACCATCAGATCTTCCATTTTTTCTCCAAAGGGGTCCCTAATGATCGAGCTACCCCTTTTCTCTAATTGGGACTTGATGGTGTTGAAGTCCCCAACAAGAATAGAATCATTCCCTTGCAAGATATCTCTCAACGAATTGAGAGAATCCCAAAAGTTTAGCTTATCCCTATAATGTGTTGGCCCATATACATTGCAAACAAAGATTGACTCAATATTTTCTCTACAAACCAACTCGGTGAGAATCCAATGATTGGTTTCCAAGACTAGATTCATAGCATATTTTCCATAATTATATAAGGTAGGGATTCCTCCATAAGCTCCCTTGGAGCTTATGGCTTTCCCTTGATAATTTTTCTAGTGTAGCCGAGATAGGGCCATTACCCTGTCTTCGGCCAACTTAGTCTCTTGGATCAACAAGACATCTGGTTTCTTACATCTGATCATGTTTTTAATTGCTTCCACTTTAATTGAGCTCTGTAGGCCTCTGCAATTCCAAGAGACAAATATCATTATTTCTTTGACGATTGAGGTCATGCTCGAGACCTATTATCCACCCTTGATCCTCCAGCACTTCTGGTATTTTGTAGCAGCTTGGTTTCCTTGATACTCATCTATCTTTTGACCTCAAGTTCTCTTTCTGCTTCCTGTTCCCTATGATGCATGTGTGTTTTCCTTCCCCACGTGGATGGTGGTGGGGCTTTATCTGGAATTTCTTGCGATCCTAGTGAATAGGAATGGCCCGGGGAATCAACCCTCAGACTAGGTTTGCTTTTGTTAGTCATAGCTACCCAATATCCACCTAGGGAGGAATATCCTGCAAGGGTATACTCTGCCCCATATGCAAGGGTATGCTCTTCCCCATCTTTACCAACATTTGGAGGCATTCTTGGTTCTAGATCTCCGCCTTCTTATGGTTCTTCAACCTCTGGGATGCTATCTTCTATTGGGATTTCTCCCTCTTTTGTTTGAAGAGCCATGAATGGATTTTTATAACTCATCTCCTTGGTGCTTGTGACATTCTCCTTATATTTTCCTAGAGCATTGGGAGGATTAATTAGCGCCTTCTTCCCTCTGTTTACCGGCTTCCAACCTCCTTCTTGGATTTTCCCCGGATCCTCTGTCACATATTTAGGGTAGATTTTGACAAAATGACCGTATTCATGGAATTTTCTGCACTTGAACGGAAGCTTCTCATAATCAACCTTCTGCAGATACTCCCAGCCATCCATGAACAAGTTCACTTCTTCCAGCAAGCCTTTATCTAAATCAACTTCCACACATATCCTTGCACATGAGAATAAAGGCCCCTTTGGCTCAGCCTTGTCAATGTATTTACCAAGGGAATTTCCAATGGCTTTAAGGGCCTCATTATTCCAATTGTGCAGAGGGAGATGAGGAAGACGTACCCACACCGGCACATCTGAGGGGACATCCTTTTCAGGGTCAAATGATATGGTCCAACAATTTAGATACAAGCCTCTCAGCCACATGAAGTAAGGCCTGATCCTAAAGATGAGATCCCTATCATCATTGTTCTTGAACAAGAAAACAAAATACCATTTTCCGTAAAAGCAGTACTACAAGCCACTGGAGATCAGACGCTTCCAGCTCTTTGAGATCTAGAATTCCATGGATTTCGAGGAAGGCCAGAGCCCAGTGAAATGGCCTATTAGACCATTCTCACTCAAGGTAAGATCCTTCATTCTTGAAGCATCCAACATGATCTGAATGCGAGGGGCAGTCACCCATCGCATAAAGCTTGAGGCCTAAATTTCAGAGACTAGAGGCGGAGAGGAGTCAACCAGGGCCCTGAAAGCATCTTCTAAGAGGATTTTTCTCTCCTCTGGAGAGGGATCCAGAGGATACATAAGCACAAGATAATATCATACCCTTGCGGATCTGATCTGATCAAGCCACCGTCAGGTCTGCCCTCAAACACCGAATCTTCAAGCCCGGACTGCAAAAACGAGCAAGAAAACCCTGAGCTGCAATGCAACCAATAGCATCCTGCTTCCAATAGGGTTGGTCACACCCCATATAAGGTGAGTCTCACAAGGGGATATTAACCTCACTACTCACGATGCACAAAGCCCTACGCATGGGCATCTGCACGCTCACACTCACTCCAATATTAATTATTGAAATTAATATAAACTAATATTAATATTAATTATTATTATTATTATAAACTAATATTATTATTATTATTATTATTAGTATAAATTAATATTATTAATTAAAAAATTTCAAATAAGAAATAATTATGAAAAGTCAAAAGACATGACTTATATTCAAAAGGCGCAAAATGGCTTATAAAGCCCAAAGCAATGTAATTGTAAAACACATCTTATATCTTTTATCAAACATATTTGTATATCCATACATGGATTATATATCTTATCTACACAAGGTATTCTACTAAGAAACAGACTTTCTCTATTTCAGTGATATCAGAGACTCGTTTTTCCTAATCCGACCTTTAGCCATGGTATTCGAGGTTTTCTGAAGTTGGATATTTGGTCATTAAATTCATATTTTCTAAAAAATAATCCGCTACAAATTTTCTCCACACTTATCCCAAGCTCTTCTTCTCATGATGCACTCCTCACCCTCCACGTGCACCCTCCTTCATTTTCGTAGTCATCATTCCTCCAAGTCATGTTTCTGTTCACATCTCCCTTCCCTCTACTCACACCATCTCCCTCTGACACTTTCCCTCTCCACTACTTCCTACGTAGCCCACACCCTCTCACTCCTATCCCTACTTTATGTTGCATTCACCATGCCGCTACTCGTGTCCTTGCGCCTGCTCACACTTCCACCCTCATTCTCCCCACTACTGCCTCTTTTTTCCTTTGTCATCACGTTCTGCAACCACATTTCATATGCATCTCTTCTCTTCATCCCTTCGGTCAGTCCTTCTCCTACTCCTCCTTGTCTCCATCGTGTCCCCCTCTACTCCTCTCCTATTTGCATTCCACCGCAACCTCTCTCCATGCTCATCATCATTGTTCCATTTTCCACTCCGGCATATTTCCCTGCTCACTTCGCCAGTCACTTATCTTTCCCTCCACGCACAACCCTCCATCATGTCTTCCTCAGGACTGCCCTCATGTCCTCCCTTTTCCATGTCTCTGCATCATATCTGCCTCCCTTTTCATGCCCCTCACCCTCCCCTTCTCTTGCATAATTACTCCTCACGCATGTTCTACTACCAGTCGCAGCCTTCTCTGCGCGAATTTTCCAGCGATTTATACAGTCGTAAAATTCTAATTAAATTAAATATTATATATAATAATATTATTAATTTTGTATTAAAAGCCCAAATTTATAATAATTATTATTATTTAAGAATATTATTATTAAATACAATTTTTTTTTTTACTATTAAACCCTTGCAATTAATAATCATTGTTAATAATTGTTAAAAAGAGGGCACGAAAGAAAAGAAAAAAAGACCAAGTCAAAGAAGATATTAAAAAAAATAGGAAATCAAGTCTTGGAAGTTATTGAAGCATTGTATATATATTGAAGAAATTATGGATTCCATATATAGATCTAAATTTTGGACTAGGCGTCTATGTTGCGAAATGGAATTCCAATATTCAACAGTTTTTAAGAATGGCATTCGCTCCTGCCCAATATGTGGTAAATATTTTATTATGAAAGGTGATCAAGGTAAATCCTAGTTGCAATCACAGAAACTAGAAATTGAATTAGGATACTACGAAAGCAATAAAAATGTCCAATTTGAGATGAGTAAGCAGATCATTCTTCATAAGTTGATAAAACAAGAGAATCTTTGCTCAAAATATCAAATTCAAAAACTAGAAAAAGCTAATAAAGATACCGAGAAACTGTTATCAGCTAAGAATGTAGAAATATCTCAATTAAAAAATCACAATCAATACCTTAAAGAAAAAATCAAAAAGCTCGCAGATACTAAAGGACCGCCATATAGAATTGATAACGATTTAGAAGAAGAGATAAGGTGTTTAAACAAACTCATCATGGACAGGGATGAGGATTTGGTGCAAATCTAGATAAAGCTAAAAAGTAAAGAATCAAAGATATGTCAACATCAACAACACAAGGAGAAACTCCAGCAGAAGTATGAAGACACTAAAAAGGCACACAAGCTGGAAATTAAGAAAATCGATGACAATTTTATCAAGCAATACCAAAGAACTATTTCGACTAAGAATTCATAACAAGACATTACTTACGAAAATCAAGAAGTTGAAACATAGTCGAAAGACAGAACTTTCCAATGAAGACCTTGAAGGAAGAATATTAGAAAAGGAGGAAGAACACCAACGCCTAAGAAATATTAATCAAGAACTAGAGGACCAAATCGAGAAGTTAATAGAGGACAAAAAGTCGCAAGACGACTAGTTCGAGAAGATTCGAAGTAATAACAATTTACTGGAGAACAAAGTAGCACAAATCCAGAAGGAAGCATCCAGACTTTCCAGAAAACAAATTCAAGTTGAGGAAGAAGAAATAAACACAAATTCAGTCTTTGTCATAGTTCAAAAGGAAGTCAATCCAGCAGAAAAACAAAAAACAAAAACTCCTTATCGACACCCCAATTATAAACGTCATTTTGACCAACGACAGGGTCAAAATGAACATGCACAGAAGAGTTATGTTGTCAGACAAACAAGAACATCACATCAACATACTAAGCAACAAATGAGAAGAACCACCCCACAAAGCCATCAAATAGATCCGATGAAGATAGATCTCGGATGGACCACATCATCAACAATGCGACATTTCTTCCTTGGAAATTATATCTCGTATCATCTCATTTCATCGAGTGTCGCAAATACTAAAAGAAAGGATGTAGAGATGATGGTTCAAGAAAAAAATTAGAAGTAAGCCTTGTCTTCTCTAAGCTTTGAGGACAAAGCTTCTCTAAGGGGAAGGCAATGTTATTTAAAAATTATATAACATCCCATAAATCAATAATATTAATATTAATATTAATATAAATTATTAATATTAATATAAATTAATATTATTAATTATTAATTATTAAATAAGAAATAATTATTGATGTTGTTGTCGGAGAAACCATGGTATCGAAATGACTTGGTCATTTCGATACTGTGGTTTCTCCGACAACAACATCAATAACTTACCACCACAGAAATCTAGCAACAGAAAGAAATAATTAATTAAATAATTATGAAAAGTCAAAAGACATGACTTATATTCAAAAGGCGCAAAATGGCTTATAAATCCCAAAGCAATGTAATTGTAAAACACATCTTATATCTTTTATCAAATATATTTTTATATCCATACATGGATTATTTATCTTATCTGCACTAGTATTGCAGTAAGAAACAGACTCTCTCTATTTCAATCGCCAAGTTAAACAATCACTTTGACATCAATGACAACCCAAATATCAACACTATGTTATCTCATTTGTTACATGATTAGTTGGTTGTTGATTTAATTTTACAATATATCTCTCTTGTTTATATACCTAGATGTATATGCTCAAATTTTACAAACCCTACCTTGACAAGTATGTTATTTTATGGTGATTGTACATAATTCTCTAGGGTTAGTGAGCTCAATTTTTTTTTAAAGATATGTTTCAAATTATTTAAATAATATAGATATATGTCATTCAATGGGTAAACCTGCGATTGGGGAACCATACATGAAAAAATACAAATGGTATAAAGGCACATTATTGGACACCCTTGTACCTCTATAGGTACCCCTTGAAGTAGTACCACTTCAAACAACACATGTATATAGAGTTTCACTTCCATGTACCTGTGAGTATATCGGAAGTCCCCCAGGTATACCTACAACCAACTTTAGATAAAACCAATAAACCATTTGGTAGTTATAGTACACCAAGAACAACAGTCAAAGAAATCACTCTCTAGTACCTAAGTATCCAAGTAGTATGTCTAAGAGCATGGTTAATCCTCCTTAATTAGTTCCTTGATATATTGGTATGAATACTTATTTTCGACCCTGCATGTATATCAGTGATCTATAGCACCTAACACTACCTCATATTCAATACCTTGTAAAGCTTCCTCTCACCTAACAATCCCATGGTGGACAATACTCCTCCTTATATACCACCTTTCAAGACCCTAAACAAAACTAACACATTATCTAATACCTCAAGGTTTGATGCGCTAGAAGAACATTACAAAAATATTTAGGAAAAAAATCTAGGATAATTATGACCAATATATGAAAAATATGTATCAAATTCAAGAGGAAGTATGCAACCTAGATCAAAAGTTGGATGAGAAGTTAGATGACAAGTTGGAAAGGATAAATGAATGCCTCAATTGGCTGATAGTTCATGTCATTCTAGAATAAGTCCCTTGGAATGTACAACATAGTGAGACTATTTAGCCATTATTTGTGAGGACCAAAAAAAGGTTTTCTAGTGGATAAATAGTCCCACTAGAACCAATTTCATAAAGTAAACTTGAACACACTTTATGGCTCTAAACCATCAGAATGGGTAACCTATATGGAACACTACTTCACTCTTTATGACATTACTAATGATATAATGACATTACTAATGATATATTTGGATTTGGAAACATGGAAATGATGGGAGTGGAATAAAAATATTATGGGTTCCTCATACCCTATATTTTATTTATTAAATATCTCCATGACCATTACGAGAAAGATACTATTATTTGGGGTGGCTTACCAAGTTACGTTGTATAGGCTAAATCAGGGGATTTATCTCAACCTTTGAGAGATTAGCCATTTGTATGAGAACTTAACATATTCTTTCTATAAAGAATGTTTCACTACCGGCCTCAACTAAGCAATTCAAAAACAAATCATAATACAGTACCCTACTACCTAGTTAGAGGCATTTTAGAGGCCTCTAGAAGCATAAATGATGATCAATGAACAAATCAACAAACCCTCTTTCATTTCCCACTAATTCCCTATGAATGCCAATTATCAAGCACAATTTGTTATCCTCCCTTGAAATTACAAAGGTTGTCTCCAAAAGAAATGGAAGATCGACAAAGATAGGGACTTTTTGTTATAATTGTGATGAAAAGTATGCTTCGATTCATAAATGTAAATAACATAAGTTATTTCAAATTGATGTGACTGGTCCTACATGTTCTAAAGACATCATTATGGAAAATATCTCTATTTTTGAGGTTGCAGACCAAACTCCTCCCATTCAAGAACAATTAGAACCTAAATTCCACTAAGAAGAACCACTCATCTCTCTTCATGAAGTTATATGATATTTCAACCTTACAATGCTTCAAACTTATGGGTTACATCAAGCACCACAAAGTGATAGTAGTGTCATCACCTACAAATTTATTCACTAGGGAGTGGATGAAGGACTCCAAGGTTATGTCTACTTGGTGCCTAAATTTCAAATTATGATATCTAATGGTTGAATGATGAATGTGCGGGGTGTTGTGCAAATGACGGACTCCAATTGGGTGACTATCATCTCAAAAATCATATGTTTTCCATAGATATGGGTGCTTTTAATATATTTTTAGGGGCATAATGGCTATGCGCATTGGGGATAGTTACCATCGAATACAAGGAATTACACTTAAATTTTACTTAGGAATCTCATGCTCACACCCTCAAAGGGATCCAAACAAGCTCCCCTAAAATTGTAAGTTATCATTTGATAGAAAAATTATTGAAGAAAGTCCACACAAGAATTAATTCACATTTCCATGCCATACAAGCTCTATATAGCACTGCACTAGAAACCCAACTCGACTTGTAGATGACTTTAAACAAACATTAGCAAGTCTTTGAGACACCAAAGGATTTATCCCCATCGAGAGGCAAGCATAATCCTGACATTCCCTTGATTCAAGGAAATCCATGACAAAATGTATGATCATATAGGCACCCATTTTTACAAAATAACAAAATTGAAAATATCATTAAAGGGCTACTGGAGGCAGGAGTCATTCGTCCCAATACTAGCTTGTTGGAAACAATGGCCAGACTAGGGGGGGGGTGAATCAGTATGTGAGCAATTTTAAACCTTTTTCAACTTTTATCAATCAGTCAGAGTTATCAAGCATTATGTTATCAATTACATCAGCATATTCTTCATCCAAATTAAACATGATTCATAAGCATAATAATCACATCAAGAGAGGCACAAGAATATATGTAATTTAATATTTATTTATGGTAATGGAAGACTTCAATCTTCGTGATTACAATCAGCACCAACTCTTGTAACAAGACCTAGCCTGGTTTTCTTAGCTCCAAATAAGAAAGGGTTGAGGAAACCAATCCTCAAGTGCAAGACTCGGCTTACAAACACTCTCATGATCAATCAATCATCTGTTGCATCCAACTTCTCATAAACCACTTCTCATTCACCTATGTTCATCAATATTGTTGGTTAATCTTTGCTCATCACTCTTTACTTGTTAATATGTTCATCAACACTATTGGTCGATCTCTGCTCATCACTCTTTGTTGGTCATCTGCTCATTTACATCATAATTTTTGTTCCTCTCACTGATTATCAAGTATTCATCATCAAATCATCATCATGGTGTAAAGATATGCATCATCGTCACCAAGGTATGCAACATCATCATAAGGTACAAGGCATCGTCATGGTGTAAAAGGCATCATCATCATCAAGGTATGCAACATCATCATAAGGTACAAGGAATCGTCATGGTGTACAAGGAATCACCATCATCAAGGTATGCAACATTATCATAAGGTACAAGGAATCGTCATGGTGTACAAGGAATCATCATCATCATCATAGAGTGGTGTCAACAAATATGCATCACGTATGCATCATATCATATCATAAAGCATACATCATAGTGTATATCATCATTATAGAATATAACTCACAATGGATTTACTTCACACATCACTGTACATATAAATATACCACTATATACATTACTATTCATATACTTATGCATATTCATTATTGTTTACACATTTACATTCCTGGGTATATACATATGTACCTTAATCAATGCATGTCAAAGATCTCATTTATTGGTTGCATACATACGTTGTCTATTCATTAGCTAAGTATGCTACTATAGAATACCCCAAACAAACCTTGGATTGTGTATACTGTAGAAGACTTCAAGACTGGAAAACTTTGGACTGTCTTGTAGATGACCTTAAACTCAGACTATTAAACCCAAAGGAATCATTGTAGAAGGCTCGTATTTATCATCAACTAGATCATTGTTTAAGCATCAAACTTGGAATATATAAACTTGCAATTCGAACTATATGAGAAATTTTTAATCTTTCATATGGATGTTGGTACCATCGAATTCTAGGGAAGCAGTACACAAGACTTAGACTATTCCAACACCTAAGGAAATCACTGGAAAATTTTTGGTTCCATCCCAACCACTTGGTCTGTTCAAGCATGAAAAATCAGTCTTGATTTTGCATTAGGGCTGATCATTCAACCTCACATTTCAAAATGTGTATGCCTCATATGTGTGCTGAGAAAGACTCCACCTTAGTAACCATCATCTAACACCAAAAATCGGACTACATATACTCCATGAAATTTGGGACTGTGTATACTCCATCATTTCAGGACTGTGTATACATCATCAATTTCGGGATTGTGTATAGTCCATCGAATTCGAAACTGTGTATACTCCATCAATTTTGGGACTAGTGTACTTGTGTTGGTAAAACCCCAAGACAAGTCCAACACTAGACCGTCAATTAGCAGCAAGAGAGAGAAAAAAATTTATAGAAAATTCAGTCTTGGACTACTCCCACTGAATTTCCTCAATCCACTTTATGCTAGCAGGCTCACTTCCTTATCCTTCATCGTTGAGACATTTTGAGTGTGGATGGATTTGTTTTTATTTTTTTTTATGTTGTCCCATCCTTGGATTAGGGAAGACTTGTAGGTTAGGTTTGTTACTTTCTTTCTTTTTTGTCACACATCCTTACCATTTGTAAGTCATCTTCAATGGTCGTAATAAAATAAGAATATGCTCCATGTTTTTCCACAAGTAACTTAGGTCACCACAAAATAGTCAATATTAGGGTCTTGTTGACCATACTCTATCAATTTCACCACAAGCCTCAAGGGCTTCATCAAGGACCAAGGACCCTTAATCAATGGTATGACCTCTATATCAAGGCAAGTGTGCCATAGGGCATCATCATAACAATATCAACCCATAATAAATACAAGCTTCCAAACGTAAGAGAACCATCAAGTCCAAGGGTATCATCAAGGATTCCATCACCATGACATGTATGATCAATGAACCCATAATCAAGGTACCATATCATCATCAATCCCCTCCTTGATCATCATCCACAAGAAACCAAGTGTGTCCAAGTGTCCAAATGTCATCGTACCACCATATAAGTGGGTGCCAATCCTTTCTCATTCCCTAGGTCCATCTCCAAGAGTTCTAGGACTCCATCAAGCCATCAATAACTATGCAAACCACAAATGACCACAGAATGGGCCATTTTACCCATTTGTTGTTCCAAAGGCTTCTTTGTCATGCCAATGGGTTTCATGGGATTCTTCAACCACCTCAACCATAGAAGAGGACCTCCAAGGGTCAAGATCCATTATGCTACCTCATGTGGGGTTGTCAAGCCTTCTCCTAGGGTACCATGAACTTATCAAAGCATGAATGACCTCATAATGGGTCATTAATGCTTCTTCAACCCATCAAGGTATTCTCCATCATCCATAAGGGCTTCAACAAAATCTCCATGGCATTCATCATTAGCATCAAGGTCTTCAGCATCGTCAACAATGTGGTGGATCCAAGATCCAACCTTGTGGATTCAAGGTCCTTGGAGGACTCCACAAGTTGCTCCAAGGCACAACCCATATTTGTAAGGGATCCTAGGCACCGGATGTGAGGGTACTGGGATTGTCCATAGCTGTGCACTACAAGAGGGACTTGGTGGCACCAATGACTTCCTATGGGGCCACTGCAAGTCCCATGTTGGCATTAATGACAATTCAATCAACATAGCTTGTATTCTTCGATAGTGGTCACAATTTTAAAAAAACAAGCCACTTGACATATCTATTCTTATTAACATGCCCTCAACCAATTGATCATTAAATTTTAATTTCCCGTACTAGCCAGTAATGATATTCTAGATGAAATCCATAGTGCCAACAATTTCACCAAATTCAACCTTCGTTCAGGATACCAGTACCACATAATCAGGATGACAAAAGTTGATATTTCAAAAACAACTTTCCGCACATATGAATGAAAGAAGTTGATATTCCAAAAACAACTTTCTGCACACATGAAATCCTTTATGATTTTTTGTTAATTCCCCTTGGAATTTTTTATTACCCTTCTACCTTTCAAATCCTAATGAATAAAATTTTGAGGTCATGCCTTTTTTATTTTGCACTAGTTTTCTTTGATGACGTCTTGATTTATAGTGAAAATTAGGACTATCATGTGCAACACATTCATAAATCCTTAAAACTAATTTAGGACCCTAAATTGTTCATTAAATGCTCCAATTTTTATTTTGGCATCTCAAAGGTTGAATAGTTAGGTCACTTTGTGGGACAAGGTTGGGTGAGAGTGGACCTCAACAATATTGTGGGAATGCAAGAATGGCCACACCCTAAAACCTCGATGAGATCACATGGATTTTTAGGAATTACAGGGTACTATAGGAATATTGTGAATAAATATGGTAAAATTTAATGTTCCTTTTTCGAAATTTTATTAAAATTACCAATTTTCACTTTTTCTCCTATTTCAACCTTTGACTAGTTTTGATGCCTCAGTCTCCAAATTGACCCAAATGCTCCCAAATATTATGAGAAGGTGTATGAATGATATTAAAACTTGAATATGATGTTCATGGATTCTTTATGACACTCCAATTACTTCTACAAAATTGTTTAATATTCTGGTCAAAGTAGGAGTCTTTACTAGCAAATTGGGGTTCCAATTCCCCCTAGGTAAATGTTGGAAATGGCTTCTCAAATGCTCCCAAACCCACTTGAATTTATGAAAGAGGAAGAGAATTTTTAATGGAAATTTTTAAGGTCTAATATGCATCATTACTCAGTTTACACAGGTTGTTATGACCCTCTCCCAAACAGCTACAAAATCACCAATTCGACCCTTAGGGAAATGGCACCAAATCTTCTCCAAATGCAATTAAACTAAGTAAAATGACCTCAAATGCTTAATTTATGAACATTAAACTTGTAATAATCATAAATTACAGTCCATTCATAATAAATATATCATATATACATTCTTCCATTCTAAATAATCAGCATTACCATGGCATACATCAGTATAGTGGGGAATGGTCATCGTTTGCTCATTAATAATCACTTTTACATACAACCCTTTGATATTTCGACCTTATAATTTATAAGAATGAATAAAAGAGCATATTAAACTTATTACAATCATAAATGTATCAGGATAATCTCTCCCAAATATTATAATATCTCACCCAAAGCGCAATATTAATATAGTGGGGAAATGGTCATTGTTTGCTCATTAAAAATCACTTTCACATACAACCATTGGGTATTTCTACCTGAGAATTTCTGAATATGAATAAAATATAATATTAATCTTATTACAATTATAAATTTACCATGATAATCCCTCCCAAACAGCACAATAGCTCACACAAAGCGTAATCCCTCCATGAGCCAGAATATGCAAGAAAAACTGGAAATGGTTGAGAGAAAGTGTTGCACTAGAAGGAAAAAAGAGATTCCATATATCTTACACCTAAAAATACAAACTCCATTAAAGCTCCATTAAATACCTGAGTGGCCTCTCCAAACACCAACTTGGATGGGAATCTTTCACCCTCGAAATTGGCTAAGGCAAGAAACTAGTCATCTACTAGATCTCTCAATTCACAAATGCAAATTTATCAAATGATAAAAATCCCCTATATTGGTTGATCCATGTATTTTATAAAAATACCTAGCCTTATAAGGTTACCAATCCATCTACAAACTCAATTTTTCCATGTGTCCTCTCTTTCCTAGCCTTCCATATTCCCCCAATTCGAGTAGGAACCAATTGAGCTTCCCCAACTCACATGAGACCCCTCTTGGATGATATATTTCGACCTGAAATTTCAAATATGTCATATTTCATCCTTCAGATCTAATTTTTGTCATAGGTTTCATAGAATCTTCATCATTGTTGTCATAGAGGTAGGGAATCTAGTTCAAGTGTCTCACTAGCTCCAAAATGCCTCTTCCTCTACCATGGGAGTTACTCTTCCACTCCAATTAAACCTTAATTTATTCATGCCAAGTATATTGACCTTCCAACTCATTCCAATACCCTTGGTCTTCTTACGGATTCGAAATGACAAGAGGAGGATGCCATGTGGCATAGAAAATCTAGCTTGTGTGGGTCCCACATCCTCCATGTGTCTTCATGAGCGATTGCCACTTTGATTTTCCCTTGTATATATTTTTTTATCTCCTTTATTAAATATTTATTCCATTCTAATCTTAAAACATCATTTCTTTTCCCCCTTATTCCAAATACCAAAGCTTCCACCCTCAACCTAGGAAACTAGTAATTTTCCTCCTTGGCAATTATTTGACCCTTAGCATCAATTTGACAAACTCTCATGAATATGGAAAATGTGATGAGTCCATTTTGACCCAATGAAAAATTTGGGACATGACAAATCCTCCCTTCCCAATATTTCTTGTCCTCAAGCAATTTCAAACATGGGTGTTGAAGAACCTTCTTTTTGTATGATTCTTTAAAGTTGCCCCTAAGTTGCCCCTAAGTTGCCCAACTTTGAGTCTTTGAGATTCCATGAATATTTTAAAGAGGAAACACCATGCTTGTTGCTGCACTACTCTTATTAAAATCACTTTATTAAGTGGGTAATCCATCTCCCATACTTCTTGTTCCCAAAATATTTGAAATCAATGAGACTAAAAACCATCCCAGGGTCCCATTGCTTGTATTGCACTCCAACAATTAAGAGTGCTCTCCAACCCATACCATTAGGAAATATAATTCCAGGATCCCATTTTCTTGTATGCATTCTTTCAAACATCATGAGTACATAATATATATCATCAAAGTACATAACAAAATAATAAAAATATACATCAAGGAGGTGCTTCATCAAAAAATCATGAAAGTTCTTATACCTCCAAGTAAATAGACCACCATTTTCCAAGTGCATACAAGCTTCAAGTGACCAATCAAATATGCTCCAATGACATAGGTGAGGATCCCATGTCCCATAATTCTACTCCAAAAATATATAATGTGCATCAATATAATCAGCCATGTGTTCTTTCAACCAAGGAGTGAATGAAGAACCTCCACCAAAATCTGAACCAAATAAGGAGCAAAGAAAACATGAATACTTCAAGTGGATCAAAGAAGTCTCATCAATACACCCATGAATATGTATATCATCATGAAATAACAAAGGATGTCGATGCCAATAATAATTTTCATCAATCATATATCTCTTCACCCAAGTGCGGGATGAAGTTCCTCCAACATCAAATGTACTAGGCAAGGAGCAAGGAAAATCATGAGTCTCCAAGTTACTCAAGTGAACATCATAGGTGCACCCATGTAGATGTGTATCATCATACTGTAACAATGGATGTTGCTGAAATTGTAAATAATATGTTTCTCTAATCATGTAATCATCAAAAGGAGAGATAGAAAGTCCATAACTCTTCATGTGGCACCATAAAGAAGAAACCTTTCATCCATACTTCATTAGGATGAATGCTACAAAATTTGGAAGTGTAGGATGTAGGAGAAAGAAACAACTCACCCAAATGATCAGAAAGTGCAAAATTGTCACCATGTGAAGGATCTATATGGGCAGTAGTATGCACCTCCCTTAAAAATGAAAAAATTTCCTCATGGTTTGGTTCCAAGGTAGTGGAATCATGCACTTCTTCATAAAGTGTGCACCCATCTTCAAGAGGCAAATCAAGTTCCTCTTCCACCACAACTAGTCATTGGCTCTGATCAAGCTCATATTCAAAAAAATAAAGAACCTACAATTTTCCATGTTTCTCATGATCCCTCATGTCATGAGAATCCTCCAAGTAATCTAGCCTCTAACAATCTGAAACATAGGAGGAAGAACAATTATCCTGCAACCTCTCAAGAAGTTGCTCATTTTGAATTTCAAGCTTATGAATATCCTCATTATTATTCAAGTATTATTCATGTAAACATTCATTAATCTCAACCAATTTATTTCTATCAAAAATAAAATACATTAAATTACCTTCAGTGTTGCACCTTGCTCTTTGAATCTTCTCCATGTCTTCAAGGAAGGATGGCTCCTCCAATGAAGAAATTTTCCAACAAGAATTTGACACCAATTATTTAGTGTCATGGAGTATTCTAAGGGCCTCATGGATATCCATTTCACTCATATTCAAAGACCCTTGAATGAAGGATGGTTCATGGGAGTGAACCTCCTCTTCTTCTTTCTTCTTTATTTGATCAACTTCTTGAAGCTCGAGTGGTGATGGGGAAGTTGATATTGGCTCTTCATTATCTCTCACAAGGTATTCATCCTCATGCTTATGAGAAGCTAGTCTTGGAGAAACATTTTTAAATGTGATATCTATGTCACCAACATAGAGTTTTGAGCACCCATCAGTAGGTTCTCCTTCGTAGTTCAAGGATCCATCAATAGATTCTCTTTGATTGGAACAACCCCCATTGGCAAGGATTGTGTGCTTGTCTTCAATCTCCTCTTTATGTTCTTCTCTGCAATCACCTTTAGGTAATTTATGCTCCACTTCATGATTCTCTATGTCTTCCTTTAATGGTGTATCTAGGCTCTTTTCACAAGTAGACCGATTTTTTCTCATTTCATGCTCCTCCAAACTTGTGGATTGTTGATTGTCCCTTAATGAATTCACATTTGCATTATTGTTCCTATATACATTCAACCATTCATAAAAGTATTAAAAATTAATGGTATTATGTGTCTCTCCATGATGTAAACTTATATTACCCCTTGCTGCTAGCTTACCCCTAAGTTGGCTAGCCATCAATTCGAATACTTGCATAATATGCTTGGTTGTGTCATCACGACATGACTTAATAAATTTATTAAATTCATATATATCATCCTGTTGATGCCTGGAAATTCACAGGTAACAACAGTTAGGGATTCTCCCCAGTAAACGTTCCCAACTAGCCCGTTACTGTTTGGTATGGGTAATCTGTCCGATTTACGGTCCGGCTACTGTAGGTCAAGTAACAAAATTAAAGGTTTTACCGGTTACAACCCGGTCCACCGTGTATATTTTAGTTTTTTGAATTTAAGTATGATATGCAAGTTCATATCTAAGAATGCAGACTGCTAGAGAATACGAGGAGCAGTCACAATGTGATGCGTAGGTTCTTACCTCTCGTCTTAACTCACTCGCATCTAAATCACACATAGCAAGAAACTAAAACTAACTATCTAACCTATCCCTAGGGAGCAAGATTATCATTTATCAATGAGTAATTTATTTCTGCGCATGCATTAATAAAAATCACGGATAGTTGTTACTTAATTCAAAACAAATGAACATTAATAGATATATGAACAACAATATATCTCATTGTTTATGAAAAGCCTTCATTACTCATACTAGAAATTTCATAGAATAAACTAGAGCGCATTCATAACTAGAACATAGGTTCAAAGAATTATAACGATCTCACAGTTAATGGACAACAGCTGAAAATGAAATAGTTCACATTCAACAAATCCATAGCATGGAATTTGAAATCTTCCACCAAGATTTCTCCAACAGGAAACTTGTAATGATTATTGCAAAAGGAAATAGTTCTTCTTACAACATAATCCTACAAATCTATCTGGGAAAAATTCCATTTCTTCTATCTAATTCTCCTATACTTATACTACAAGCAAAACTCTTGGGCTGCCCCTCGGTGACCTTTGGGCTCCTCCCAACCGTTCAGTCCCACAATTTTGTCTTTTAGTGAGTGCTCATGATTTATACAATACGTTACATCTCAGATTAAGATCTTAAGAGCACTTTTTTTTTTTAAAAGGGACCAGCTTGGTAACTGATGAACTTTTCCCAAGCCTGGGCCTCTGCTGCTATTGATCTATTTGAGATCTCAGACCCTTACTTTCTTCTTCTCTTTCTTCATTTTCTTTCTATTCCTTCCTTACTGCCTACTTTCTTCATCTTTGTATTCTAGACGCATCTTCTCTACAGCAGCAATCACCTTGTCATGAATAACCAGTTCTTAGATCACTTAGTGTTTGAAAAAGTAACACAAGCTGTATCAATACATGCATTCTATAAAATGAACTAAAAATAATATTAATGCATGCAAATATAAGGCAAAGAAAATACTGCAAGCTGGGTCTGAAAATCCTCTAAATCTATTGTCCAAACTAAAATCACATACCCGATAAAACAGGCTCTCTATCTCAATCCAGGCCGCATCTGGACCAATTATAAATCCTCCAATGAAAGCAATGAATCATAACAAAGTAACCGCCAATCTGAAACCCCAAACTGCACTCTCCATCTTGGAGAAAACCGCCATGGAACAAAAAAAGTAAAAGCACACAAGAGAGGCAGGAAAACCCTCACCTGCAGGAAAAAATGCTAAGCATCGGGCGAAAACCTCCTCATCGGCGAACAGAACAAATCTGTGTCAAAAAGTTAGTTCACTAAGCTGCCGCAACAATGGAAACCATAAGGACTACGGCTTCCATGATAATAATACATCATCGGCGATCGAAAGAACGGGGAACTAGCTAGAAATGCATCGGCAGACAAACCAACTACATATCAGAAAGATAGTGTATTACTCAGCCGCAACGGCAGGAAAAAGTCAGACTACTGCTTCCCCTATCAAAAAAAAACTTTGACGAAATAAAACACTAAAGATTGTCGTACAGGCATCGGAGGTTAGAACCACTACCACTAAAAACATAGGCATCGGTGATCGGAAGGACTAACCATAATGCGTTGGTAGAATAGTTCAGAATGCAGCCGCAATGGCGGGAGAAAGACAAACTAAAAGTTTCGCAGTCAACATAAAAACATCAGAGATCAGAGGCTTGGAAGACTAACTAGTATTGCGTTGGCATATGAACCAACTAACCATCGGAGAGATAGCGTACTATACAGCCGCAATGGCGAGAAACAATCAGACTACGACTTCCACAATCCAAAGAAAACTTCGGTGATCGAAAACTTTAGTAACTATGGATCGATGAATTTACAACAAGGCCTCTGAAATGGTGGCATCGCTCGAGACTAGAACTATGACACTTAGCCAAAACATTTCGATAGTGAAATAAAAATATCATCGCAAAGCAAATAGTTTGAACCAATAAAACCACGTAATCGGCGAAAGAAAGACTAACCATCGGCTCGTTCTTTATCTGTCCTCCGAAATGGCGGTGATATAGAGGACTAATGCTCTGACAGTGATAAAATAAGAACGCCGATAGTCCAAAGAAAAAATGAAATAAAATCGCATCAGTGAAAATAAGAACTTTCCATCGGGAATTTCATTACTTACCCTCCGCAACGACGGCTGCGTAGAGAACTACCGCCCCGATCCAGACATAAATAAACTTCCAACAACGATAAAGGAAATCATTTTAAATCAAAAAGGCCATCAATTTCAACTTCAAAATCAAAAGCATTAGTCTGAACAAAGAAAATCATTCAACTTCTGAAAGTGGTAAACAATTTACCTCAATTCAACCTCAAAAGATCCAAATTTGTAGCAGAGGAACAACAAAGTTGAGCAATCCCAAACAAATCCAGGCAAGATAAAATTAAAAGGAGGGTCCGAAATTTTAAAAAAATTGGGAAATAGTTGCAGCTGCAACACATCCATAAATTCAATAGGTTCCAATTCCATTCTATGATACCACTGAAATTTCCCTTTTTAATAATTTTATTAAAATGACCAATTTTTCCCTTTTTCTCCTATTTCGACCTTTGACTAGTTTTGATGTCTCGGTCTCCAAATTGACCCAAATGCTCCAAAATATTCTGATAATGTGTATGAATGATATTAATACTTGAATATAATTTTTATGGATGCTTTATGACCCTCCAATTACTTCTTAAAACTTTTTTAATATTCTATTCAAAGTAGGAGTCTTTACTAGTAAATTGGGGTTTCAATTCCCCCTGGGTAATTGCTAGAAATGGCTTCTCAAATTCTCCCAAACCCAATAAAATTTATGAAAATAGGTAGAGGATGTTTAAGGGACATTTTTAAAGTCTCATATGCATCATTATTCAGCCTATATAGGCTGTTATGACCCTCTCCCAAACAACTACAAAATCACCAATTCGACCCTTAGGGAAATGGCACCAAATCTTCTCCAAATGCAATTAAACTAAGTAAAATGACCTCAAATGCTTAAGTTCTGAAAATTAAACTTTTAATACTCATAAATTAAATTCCATTCATAATAAATATATCATATATACATTATTCCATTTGAAATAATTAGCATTACCATGGCATACATCAGTATAATGGGGAAATGGTCATTGTTTGCTCATTAATAGTCACTTTTACATACAACCATTTAATATTTAGACCTTAGAATTTTTGAGACTGAAGAAAATATAATATTAAACTTATTACAATAATAAATGGATCACTATAATCTCTCCCAAATAGCATAATAGCTCACTCAAAGTGCAATATCAATATAGTGGGGAAATGGTCATTATTTGCTCATTAAAAATCACTTTCACATACAACCATTGGGTATTTAGACCTGAGACTTTCTGAATATGAATAATAGAGTATATTAAGCTTATTAAAATCATAAATTTACAATTATTATCTCTCCAAAATAGCACAATATCTCACCCAAAGTGCAATCCCTCCATGAACAAGAATATGCAAGAAAAACTAGAGGTTGAGAGGAAGTGCTGCACTAGAAGGAACCACGAGCTTCCCTATAGATTAAACATGAAAATAAAAACTCCATTAAATATCCATGAAATACCTGAGTGTCCTCTCCAAACACCAACTTGTATGGGAATATTTCACCCTCGAAATTGGCTAAGGCAAGAAACTAGTCATCTACTAGCTCTCTCAATTCACAAATGCAAATTTCTCAAATGATAAAAATCTCATCTCTTGGTTGATCCCTGTATTTTAGAAAAAAAATTAGCCTTATACGGTTACCAATCCATCCACAAAATCAAGCCAATTTGAATTAGGGTGTGGGCTTAATATTTTCCATGTGTCCTCCCTTTCCTGGCCTTCTAGCTTCCCCCAATTCGAGTAAGAACCCATTGAGCTTCCCCAACTCACATGAGCACCCTCTTTGATGATATATTTTGACCTGACATGTCAGATATGTCATATTTCATCCTTCAGATGTGATTCATTTCATAGGTGTCATAGCATCTTCATCATTGTTTTCATAGAGCTAGGAAATCTAGCCCAAGTGTCTCACTAGCTCCAAAATGCCTCTTCCTCTTTCATGGGAGTTACTCTTCCACTCCAATTTGACCTTAATTGATTCATGCCAAGTATATTGACCTTCCAAATCATCCCAATACCCTTGGGATTCTTATGGATTCGAACTGACATGAGGAGGATTCCATGTGGCATAGAAAATCTAGCTTGTGTGGGTCCTGTAGCAGGGATTTCTCCTTGCTACAGGGGCAGGAATGGCTCCCTTCTGTCTATAGGACAGAAGGGTAGGTTCCTGCTTGTGGAAAGACTGAAAGGAAAAATGGAATGTAAAGAATAGTAATGAAAACAAAGATGGAAGAGAAATATGGAGAACCCCTCTGCAAACAAAGGTTAGAGTTCTGCTTCCAATAACCTGCAAACAATCATTAAGCTGCAGTAAACCGAAATACCTGCAAAACAAGTTAGGAAATAAACCTTCAAATTAAACCATGGATTAGAAAGCAAAGAAAAAACTAAGCAAATACAACAAATAACAAGCTATACCTTCTCTTTGGGTGGAATGGGCCACCATGCCTTGGCTTGAAGAAGCACCTCTCTTAGATGGGGGAGCTATGGCTCAATAGAGATGGAGGAGAGGGAGTGTGGGTGGCTTGAGAGACAAAGGATCTCAAGGAATCCATGGGCAGAATAATAGTATGCAAAGGAGAATTGTTTTGAGAGTGACCCCCCACCTTCCTTTTATAGCTTTTTTGGGGTTTTAGGGTTTTAAGCCCTTGGTCTGGGCTTCAGCCCCTTTTTTGGGTGTTTAGCCCCTTCCACCCTAATTTTATCTCCTTTAGGGTTTTAGCCCCTTTTGGGGGGATTTAGCTCCTAGGAGAGTATTTTAGGTCATTTTTGGGGTTTTTAAGCCATTTTCTTCATCCTTAAACATTTTTTAGGGTGTGGGGGTCTAATGGAGGGTCGTGAAGTGGTGTCCTTGGGTGGTGTAGGTCATGGAGAGCTTAGTGAGGGATTTTTTGGGTTAACAGATTGCCCCCTGATGTGTGAGAGCAGGAGCTCATCGTATGGCCGACGGACATCATAGGATTTGCTGCGGTGAGGTGGTGCTTCTAGGGCTGAGGCATGGTAGCTTTTGGTTTTTGTATTAACATGGTTCCCATCATTGGGTGAGATACAAATAATGTGTGACATGTATATGGACGAGGCGGGCATCCCCGTGCTCATGACAATGTCAAAAGAATAATTTGATCTATGCTCTAAAATACAAGAGTCGATCATATACAACTAATGTTACAATAATTGTTGCCTCAATGTGAAGCTAAATACAATACTAATCTGGTATATTGGACCCATGGCATTCTCATGGAATGCTATATCTTTATGACTAACGGTGTGCTGGATCTGGAATGGTACATAGTTTTGTGGACTCGCTGATTGAGAGTCAGAGTCTCTGTGATACAAGTATTGTGTGTCAATCATAAAGGTATATTGAAGCATTGTTGGGGCTTCTGAACAATGTCTCCAACGCAACCCGGAAATCACAAGGGACATAACATGTTTAGGTCCCTCGAGTAGACTCATCAATGTGCTAGAGTCAGGTGACATCCGGGGTCTTCGACCAAGTATTGTGCGAACCAAACCCTATATGAATCTCAACAGTGTGATGTTGTAGTTGGAGTCGAGCACGTGAGAAACAACCATCCCGAGAGGCACTAAGGACTCCTCTCAACTGGTCCAAGGAACTCATCAATGAGGTTAATGAAACTAGGATACAAGGACCTATGGGTCTATCCTCTGGAATATATGTGTTGTCGTCGACAGAGGGAGACCTGCCCCTAGTCAAGGAAATGATGTTTCCTTGACCAGGAGCGTAAGGGAGATAACCAAAAGGTGTGAGATAATCTACAGACTAACCCACTGAATGGGTGGGGGAGGGGGAGTGAAATAATTGAACAAGGGTAGGGGGAGCGTGGTGGACTCAAACTTCCTTTGTTCAGAGTATGAGGGTGGGGTGGACCAGGCAGCAAATGAAACTTGAATCATGGGAATGGGGTCATAGTTGTAATACCGGGAATGTCACTGTAGATGGGAAATACTTGGAAGAGGTGGACACCTTTGATATTGATGGGATCCAAGGAAGACACATTGCAGAGTACTCAGAACAAAGGCAAACCAAAGGGGGAATGCTGCCAAACTGTTTTCTGTAGGGTCGTGTCTAGGGACACTGTTATGGTATGATCTCGTGGATTTTTGGCGAGCCCAAGAAGGTAAATGCTTGATGGTGCTTTCAATTTTAGAGAGTCTGAAAGCACGAAGAAGACTCTAGTGGGGGATATTTTTTCGTTGGTAGTCTCCTGTGCCCGAAAAAGGATAAAAGTATACATAAGAGAGCTCGCCCATCCTATAGGGGTGAGAGACTTCTTTACTGTTGGTAGTCCAATCAGGCCGGAAAAGGTTAAACCTGTACTGACTGGACAGTCATTCAGATACATTTACGAGCATGAACGAAGCCAAGTTTGCTTGGCAATCTTTTTTTTATGAGAAGGCTGGAAAAGAGGTTAACGACAACCCATGGTGAGATTTTTCATAAAGTGCAACCCCTCTACTCGAGAAAGCATAAAAGTATGCAAAGGGGAACGGTCTTGGCTTGAGTGTGCCAAGGAGGTCCTTTTCATTTGATGGTCTACATGGTCCGCAAAAGGAGGTAAATGAGACGATGTAGATGCCCTTTCCTATACTTTAGCGAGCGGGAAAGGAAGTAGTTTCACTCGGATATCTTTTCATTGTTTTAAGGAGTCAGAAAAGAGCTTAAATGAAACTCCAGTGTGGTCAACCAATTGCGGTGGCACAGGCGGTGCCCCATGTCGGGACGGTGGACAGAGATCCAAAGGTCATCCATGTAGTATGGATGGAGCAGAAGGCTCTCAAACATACCAATATGTGCGTGGGATAGATCGCGGCAGATGCTCACGAGTCGGTATGGCAAAGGCACACAAATCAAGGTGGCTCTCAGACAGAGGTCAGGAGAGCGTGTGTGTGTGTTATGGTGGACAGACTTGACTACATGCAATGTGAGTGCAAGTCCGAGACACTTATATGCCAAATACATGAAAGAAAAATAAATCATTTTGTGGACAATGGTCTAGAAGTCCGCGTAAGGTGCGATGGATGAAAAAGACAACTATGTGTTAAAATAAAAAATAAAAGTAAAAAATGACATTCCTTAACGAGCGGTGGGCTGAAAACTCACATGAGTAGCGGTCGAGAGGTGTGAAACAAGTACAAGTCCGTAGACACTTGCATCGTCATGTCATGGCTCATAAATCGAGGTGACTGGTGGGAAATGGTCTCGAAATTGATTTATTAAACATGAGATAGTGGTCTTATAAAGAAATAGAGGGTAGAATTCTGAAACCAATGGCACAAACGGCGTCTCAAATGGAGTCTGTATGGTCCTATTATGTCGATCGAAAGAAATTAGGTCAAATGGGGCCTATATAAGGGTGGGGTCCACTTGATGAGGTGTCGTTGTCACTGTTCATTGTGGAGTTGGAGAGATGGGCCCTAATTCTTCATTTGTTTATTTCTCTTGATCCAACCAACAGTTTTGAGTGTCGCAACTTGCAGGTAAGAGCTCTCACTGAATCTCATCTTTTTGGTGGTTTATTTTCTGTATTTGGTCACCCGGAGGCCCCCCATGAGCAGTTTGGGGTTTCATGGGGCCAAGTCGCACCTTTCGAAGGAAAAGGTGCGACTTGGGCACATCTGTGGGGAAATTTTGAGCACCCTGGGCACTCATTTTTCCCAAACAGGTGTGACTTGGCCTCTTTTGGGTGTTTTTTTATGATGGCAGTGGCTCACATCAGGGTCTTTGCTTGTGCAGGATGGCTAAGATCAAGTGGCGAGAGAGAGACTGCAAGAGTCTCAGGGATGCAGCGTTACAAGACGGGAATGTGAGAGATACATTAGCCTATTGTGGATTGTTGAAGTTTATGAGGATACCCCTCATGCGGAGCTTGCGTTTGTTGATGCAAACACTAGTGAGTTTCTAGGATGTTGATGAGGAGGTGTTCCTCTTTCAGGGCCAGCACATCAAGATTACGTTGGCAGATGTATACTTTCTTACTGGGATCCCTATGTTGGGAGTGGTTGGTGACTTAGCACCTGTGTTGTCTCGGGGGGAGACACTGGAGGAGTTGTGCGATCGACACTGTTATGCTACGGCGTACGTGCGCGGCTCCTACATCATGATGTGTGACATCGAGGATTTGTCGACACGGGTGGTGGGGACCTTAGTGCATCGTATCTTGGGTTCCATAAGATCTCTGGAGGTCACCTTCAACTAGTAGAGCATGCTATAGGTGGCACATACTATGCATGGTGCCAGATGTATCTACAGGTTGTTCGGCGTCAGCTAAACAAGTCAAAGACTTCTAGCGCTAGTTTTTTTTTTGGCTCCTTCCTGTGTGCTTTCTTTTTTGAGAAAGTACCTACACTTCGTCCTCATCGAGCTGTGCAGGATAGTGTTCCATAACAGCCACGGATGTACAGATGGTGTCAGATGATGATCCAAGAGGGTGGAGGCAGAGTGGGCCGCTTTTTTACTAAGGAGATGTTGGAGCAGTGGTGCCAACTTCCTGTAGTTATTGAGGAGTACCCGTATGCGGGTATGGACTACCAAGGAGACCCTTAGATGCCTTGACCTCCTGGACAGGCTTGGGGACCAGCTGGTATGTATGAATGATGTTTTTATGTTCATCTTTATACATATTGTATTTGAGCTGGTTGGTAGATGTATGTGGACTGATGGTGTCCTTGTTTGTATATGCAGATATTGGGCCTCGCTCGTCCCCCGGGCATCAGAGGCGGGTCGTTACCATAGCTCCTACGGCGGTTCCTGTTGGGAGCACCCGTAGGCGATGGCGAGAGATGGATGGAGTGCTGTCGTATCTTGAGTGGCTTGCTACTAGAGTCTCAGATGATGGTTGTTAGCATCTGAGTAGTGAGATGATTTCCGCTATTCACAACCTTCCTCCAGAGTGGACTGGTGTGATGAGGAAGATGGTGATGGCTTGTGAGCACTTTCACCGGGCGGCAAGAGGTGATCTTCCTGCAGAGGATGAGTCCTCCGAGGAAGATGATGACATCGAGTCAGATGACGAGTCTGAGTTGGATTAGTAGCCTAGTGGGGTTGTCCCTAGTGTGTTTGTGCACTTAGGAGTTTTTGTGTTGCTATGTATATCCTGCAGAGAAAGCATATGTGGCTTCTCATTTTGTATTGGACATGTTTTGGACATGCGACTTATATATTTATCTATATATTTTTTACGCACATGGATGCACTTTTATGGTTTTATTCTGTGAGTCTTTTTATGATGATGTGGAATGCAAATGTCTATGTGATGTATTGTTACACTTGTGTGTGTATTTTTAGACATAGTTATGCATGATGTTATGGTTGTATGTTTCCTATATGTGGTTATGGATGTGCCAATTTAGAATATCGTTAGCCATTTGATCTGCGACACTGTTGAGGTTTCTGGGAACATGTGTGAATGTGATGGATTCAAGTGTTCTAACCATCTATTTAGTGCATAGGTACTTTCTAAAGAGCCAGGGATCACGTACTCGATAGTGGTTGTTCAACTGAGAAACAAGCAGCTGGGAGTCTAAGAAGACATTGAGATGGTGAATTCCTAACTGAAGAGCGGAAGCCAAGAGGCCATTGACACCATCATATTCATCCTGGTTGTTGGTTGCGGTGCCCACGCATATTCTGTCGATGTGGATCAACTCATGTGATGGGGAGTAGATGACCCATGCAGCCGAGGCAAGGTTCGGAGACAATCTGCTTGCTCCATCTGCGAATCCCATATACCAATTTGAGGTGTGCTCCATCTGAAGCAATGAAAGGAAATGATACATAAGACTCAATTTTGAAAAATGTGTAAAACAAAAAATGGAAAGACTATAATACAAGCTGAACTGTCGTCACTCAAAGGGGTGGCGTTAGAGGGAAAGTCGTTTGGACTTCCATGGGGTCAGCAGTCATTCCTTTATGTGACACGATGAACCCTAGGAGACGGCTCGTTGGGACATAGAAGACACACTTGAAGGGGTTCAAGCGGATTCTGTACTGGCGACATCATGTGAAGACTTGTCGCAAGTCGTCTATGTGTTGTGTTTGATTTTGTGACCACGCAATGAGGTTGTCGAGACAAACCAACATGATGTGAATGAGGTCGCGGAAGCAATGTGTCATGGCTCATTGGAAGGTGGCTCCAACATTCTTCAGGCCAAATGTCATGACTTGATACGCGAATGTGCCCCATGGGGTTGTGAATGTCGTCTTGTAATGGTCTTCTTTTCGGATCTGGATTTGGTTATATCCAGAAAATCCGTCCATGAAGGAAAAGGCTTCATGTCCGGCACATGCATCGATAATCTGATCGATGAAAGGTGTGGGGAAGTTGTCTTTCGGACATGCCCCATTGAGGTCACGGAAGTCTATGCAAACGTGAATGGTACCCTATTTTTTATTCATGGGAATAGGATTAGAAACCCAAGTGGTGTATGCAATGGGGTAGACGAAGTCGGTTGTGCGCAGCTTCTCTATCTCAGCTTTCACCACGGCCACTTTCGAAGGATGGGTGGGCCGTTGCTTTTGGCGTACGAGTGCCACATCGAGCCATGTGTCGATTTGGTGTTCCATGATGGATCGATCTAAGCTGGGCATTTCGGTGTAAGACCAAGAAAAGATGTCACGAAATTCTTGGAAGAGGGCTTTGTAGGCATCAACCTCTTCTGGGGAGCAAGAATCCCCCAGCATGATTACTTCAACAATCTCAGAATTTGTTGAGATGTTGATTTTAATGGTTGGTGAAATGTTCACCATATTCCCTTCTTCAAAGGCATCTTGTGTTGGGATGGGGTTCTTGAACCAGTCGACCTTCCCATGGATGAAATCTTTGGTCTCCACGGAAAACTGGTCAGACCGCGACACAAGTTCTTTAGGGAGGAAGAATGAGCAATGGTGCATGGCGTCCCATGGGTATTCTGGGGTGGTCAAAGCTTCAAGTATCTCCTCATCGTTGCTGAAGCAACGAAGAGACAGGTCTGATGGACCGTCGTTGGAGGTGGAGATAAGCGGGTCAGTTGAACTGGACATCATGTATATGGACATGGTGTCTAAAGAAGGCGGTGGGGGGTGCAATTCTTCAATCAAGGTGATTTCAAACTCAAGGGAATGTTGACGGAGTTCAGTGAGAGCCATTCAAAATTTTGGCAAGTCTTGGCAATGGTGAGAATAGTGTCCATACAATCCGCAAAGGGTGCAAGCATGGTTTGTTCTCAATGCCTTGTTCCTGACTATTGGTGCGGTTGGGAGTTCAACCACGGGGATGTTTTTGTTTGTATCCATGGCATCCAAATGTGCACGGATCATGGGGATTTCAGGGAATTCTGAGTTTGATGGCCCTGTTGCTCGCAAACGGAGCAAGGTGAGACTTGTCGCGGTTCTGTGGTGGCTTTGGCATTCTTTCCCTGGCCCTTTTCAGGTGTGCGGGTGTGGATGCAACGGTTGGCTTTTGCGGGCCGGGTGGAGGGTGAGACTCCACCGCGATGGGTTGCACCGGGGTTAAAACAACCTGGGGCATTGCTGGTTGAGCCGGTGGATCAAGATACCACACCAGAATTCCCAATGTAAAGTTGGGTAAGATTAAAGTGGCCATTACCAGTTTGCTCATGACACCAAGTGGGGGAAAGAGGAAGGGAATTGTATGGACTGGAGATGAGCCCAGATAACTCCCTGCTGGTTTCATGTGGGGATACGGTTGTGGTTGCTGCTGTGCGTAATGCTGCTGCTGTGGGTGATGTTGTGGCTATTGTTGGTGTTGCAGCTGCGGACGATGTTGTGGTTGTGGTTAGGGCTGCGGCTGCGGTTGCTATTTGGGTGTAACAGTGCTGGATGATACCATGCACAAGTATGCAATTTCGTTTTGTGTCAGTGGTGGTGACACTAACGAGAAAGGAGCCATCGTGGTGGTATCGGCAAACAACCCAGGACCCACATTCAACAATGGAGTGGATGGTGTGTTTTCAACCATAGTGTTGATTGCAGGGATGACATTGGCATGTGTGGTTGTTCCTTATGACTCAATAGTGGTGATGGTCGGGATAACGTTGGCGGGTGCCGTTAACCCTTGCGGATCATGATAAGTGAGCTGATCAAGTGTCACCATCTTTCCTTCATGGGGGAACATCATGAGATGGAAGAGAGTTGATGTGACTACTCTCATGGCATACATATAACTCCTTTCAAGGAGAAGGTTATAGTCCAGTTGAGCGTTGACAACCTTTATATCGATCAACACTGTCTTTCTGGCTAATGTGATGGGGACATGGGGGAGGATTCCTTGGGCTTTAGTGGGATGTCCATCATAAGCCCATATATTTGTGGAGGATGGTTGTAGAATTGGTGATCTGAGTTTCTACAAAACCAGGGTGGACATAACGCACATGGATGCCCCCTCATCCACTATGCACCGGTACACAACCAAATTCCAGATGGACACCAGGATTTGAAAGGCAATGGTCGATGGCATGTGTGGTTCTTCGTTCTCCATGTCGAATGTGATCAACTTGGAGTCAGAGGGATCTATTGCCCCAAGGGTAGCTAGTAAGGCTTTCCGCTACGTTGGGAACATTTTAAGTACCTCAAGAGCAGACATGGTGGTTGGCGTTTGGGCCAAATCATCCACAATGCTATAGCTGGCTGCAACTCTAGCCGTGGAATTATTGGCAATCCTGCGTACGAGGGGTCACGGGAATGGGTGTAACTGAAGAGGTAGATTGACTATTTTTGGAAATTGATGCCACTAATGTGTCAGCGGGTTCGGTGGTGGTACCATAGTGATTCCGTCTGGTTTGCATGTTGACCTCTTTAGTCATCATGGCTAGCAGGTGGTGAACACCTATTTCGGCCGTGGGAGGTGCCCCCGGAGCGTTGGGATTGGGTTGGGGAGGGGGTGTGGTTGCCACCAACCCTTGGACTGGTAGTGGGTTTTGAAGCACCATAGGAGGAGGTCCTTGTGGTGCTAGGTTGGGTTGGGCTTAATTTGCAGCATTGGCAGCCTTTTGAACCTCGTTCTGAATGGCTTTCTTAGCTCGACCCATGAGGGGACACTTGAATGTGTAGCTCCCATAAACATCACAAAGTGTGCACGGTTGGTTTGTGCGCAACAAGGAATTGCATCTTGGTGCGTTTGGTCGTGGGGGGTTTTGAGCTCGCCAGTTTGCCGTGGCATTGTTGGGAGGGTTCGGTTGTTGACCGCCTCCCTACGGTTGGTTATTGGCTTGGTTCCGAGGCCGATTATTTCTAGCTTACCCTTGTTGGTTATTGGGGGCAGGCTAGTTGGGACAGTTTTGTTGTGCGAACACTTCTCCCAACGGAGTGGGTGGAGCAAGGGCGGGGGCTTGAACCGCTTGCACTGGTGGTGCATAGTAGATTTGAGTGGGAGGCGGTGCCACAAATGCAGGCATTTTCCCCACATACTGATGTGTTGGCCAAGCCATGGCCTGAGCCTGCTACGGTGGCGCAGGTTGTACGTAGGAAGTTGTTGCTCCAAACTGGGACATCATTCTGGCATAGTCCGAAGTTTGGTTTTGGTAAGCAACACTAGCAGTATTGCTTGGTTGTGATGGAACTGCAAGTGGTGCCGGTTGGTGTTGTGGCTGTTGGGAGATCAATCCTATGATGCCATCTGCATCATGGGATGCCCCCGCTGCATCGCGGTAGGAGGTGCCTACTCGGGGAGCATCTGGGATGACAGTGTATAGGTATCTAGACTGAGCATAAATGAGGTCAAACTATTGAGCTTTTAGTATGGCCTCTTCTTTGGATCGGGGACGTTCGGATGCGACATCCTTTGCTATGGGTGGGAGCAAGGTCTTAAGGAACCAATCCAAGAAGATCATGTTGTCAAGTTGTATTTTACATAGGATATGGCATCGCCGCCACTCATGGATATGGTCAGTTATATGAGTGGCGGTGTTCTGACGGCAGGATAGCAGGATCGACACCCCCTCGTCGTATCTGACGGGGAGTTGGAAATACTGTAGGAACATGAAAGCTAGGGAATTGAAATCAGGGTACTTGGCTTGTGGCAACTCAATGTACCATTTGGCCGCAGCGCCTGTAAGGGTGCGTTGGAATAGCCTCAGCCTGATGGAATCATCTACGATGTTGTTGGATGAGCACCATAGATGGAATGTCATTATGTGGTTTTGGGGACATTCCTCTGCTTTTCCTTCAAATTTGGGGATGTTTGAAGGCAGCTTAGTTGGCATGGGTGGCCAGAAAGCTTGGGGGCGGATGGGGTCATTTGTCAACTGAGCCAAATCAAGCAAGTTAAGATGATCCATGAATGGCAGATTTTACCCCAAGTTGATGTGGGATGGAGCTACGATGGTGGTGGGATTTACAGGTGCATAATGCATCTGCACAGTTGGGGGCACTTGCGGTGGCACCATTGTGGATGGGCCAATGCCCCCAAGTGTTGTGGGGGGAATGGTATGAGTGGCGGGGAAATTGCCCCCATGTATGATAGTAGGGGCAATGTAAGTGGACGGTTTGTTGCCCCCTTGTGTGGCAGGAGAGGCAATGTGTGTGGAAGGGCCACTGCCCCCATGTGTTGCAAGTGGGCCAGCTTGGCTGGTCACTATAGGTGGTGGCAGCTGACTGATGACAGTTTCCATGACTGTGCTTGGGACACCTGTAGGGTTATTGGTGACAGGTTGTGGTGTGTACATGGGTCCACTTGATATGGTTATGTCAGAAAATGGATCCAGATTTGCACCAGCCGTGGGGCTTGATGGTGCAATATTGAGGTCTGGTTCATACTGATATGGGTCTGAATCTGAATCAGAGGCTATGTGGCCTTTTGATGGTGTGTGAGGTCATTGAGAATAGGCTCGACGGTGTCGGTTCAATGTTCCGAATGGTGGTGGTTCACCTCTTAGGCGTGAGGAAGAGCGTGGGGGATCAATTGTGTTAAATGTTTATCAAACTGATGGGAATGATGTTTGGACCCCGGTTTCGGTGGCTTCCTATCGGCTGTAGTTGTTCACTTGGCCACCAATACTACCAGAAGACAGCGTTTGGCTTTTTCCTCATAGGTGTTTCTACTCAATCGGAAGGGGTCATTGCCTATTTCGCTTGGCAATTCCTCTCAGCGGCCAGCTACTTTGGGATTCCTGTGGTACTCCTCACAAGGAGTTTCTGGGTAGAGCCCAAGTACTTCCCATAGTTGAAGCAGTTAGGGACTTATGTCCTCAAAGACTGCAGATTGTTTGAACTTAGTGTAAATTAATAAATTTTAAGGCTCTCCCACTATCATGAACTGAGTTGGTTTGATTACTTGGTATGGTGTATTTATTTGTCTGTCTTTGTGGTATTTGGTAGCTGCAAATGGTTTATGAATTCATCATATTGTGGTAGAGTTCATGTCATTATGTATGCAAGCATTGAGTAATCAGAAATTTGTAAACAAATACAGTTTTTAACCCTAAATGTTTATGGCCTAACTAGATGACTACCTCACATTGATATTCCTCTTCAACCAAGAGAAGGTGTTGGGCTCTCAACACAATAGGACTAATCCCATCCGTATATCCACAGGTCACCTCCCGGATGCAAGGTTGGTCAACAGGGAGGATGCTTAGCGCCATGAGAAGCCCTCCTTTTCTACCCCCTCTACCTTCCAAGTCATCCAATTTTAATGGTTTAGAAAAATATTCAATGAAGGGCCTAGGTCTATACGACCTTGCCCTTCGTCGTATACTAGAATACCCCAGAGGGTGATGACTGGGTAGAGGAGGAAGGGTAAGCAAGATAGTTAGTTTTAGGTTGATTTTAGTTAAGCTACATTCATTTAATTAAGCCATTAAAATTTACTTTAAATTTACACTTTGTTTGTTGATGCAATTACAGGAAATTAAAACAGAAATTGAAATTAAACTAGTATACTGAACAAAGGCGGCTGAGCCGCACTAACAATCTGTATTAAACTGAAATTTAACCCCTATTAAACTGAAATTGAACCTCTGATTGACAGACTGCACATTTCTGATCAAATTTGGTGAGGGGGTCGTAAAAAAAATTCAGAAACAGGCAAGGGGGTCACACAGATTTCACAGACAATCGCAGTCTGTGTTTCTGAGTGAAGTCACACCTTTTAGGAGATTAAGTGCACCCAGGTTGCACCTGTTAGGCCATTGATTGCACCCTCATCCCCTGTTCAGGTCCGATAAGTGCGAACTGCCCTAGATTTGGGCTTTTTCTAATCCTGAGTCAAATCCAGCCGACAGTAACCTATACTGTGGCCAAACTGACTCAGATTTACCTAGAAAAGGCTTTGGAAACACTAATAACTAGAAAAAAACTAGATCTAAACTGAATTTGAAATGAAATTTTAAAAACTAGGGTAAAAATTAAAAAACTTGAAATTTTAAAAATCTGGACCAGGGATCCTGTGGGATGGACCTGGTATGGTTGCCAGTTTTGTAGTAGGGATTTCTCCTTGCTACAGGGGAAAGAATGGATCCCTTCTATCTATAGGACAGAAGGGTAGGTTCATGCTTGTGGAAAGACTGAAAGGAAAAACGGAATGTAAAGAACAGTAATGAAAACAAATATGGAAGAGAAATAGGGAGAACCCCTCTGCAAACAAAGGTTAGGGTTTTGCTTCCAATAACCTGCAAACAATCATTAATCTACAGTAAACCAAAATACCTGCAAAACAAGTTAGGAAATAAACCTGCAAATGAAACCATGGATTAGAAAGCAAAGAAAAAACTAAGCAAATACAACAAATAACAAGCTATACCTTCTCTTTGGGTGGAATGGGCCACCATGCCCTGGCTTAAAGAAGCACCTCCCTTGGATGGGGGAGCTATGGCTCAATAGAGATGGAGGAGAGGGAGTGTGGGTGGCTTGAGAGACAAAGGGTCTCAAGGCATCCACGGGCAACATAATAGTATGCAAGGGAGAAGTGTTTTGAGAGTGACCCCCACCCTCCTTTTATAGCTTTTTTGTGGTTTTAGGGTTTTAAGCCCTTGGTCTGGGCTTTAGCCCCTTTTTTGGGCTTTTAGCCCCTTCCACCCTAATTTTAGCTCCTTTTAGGGTTTTAGCCCCTTTTTGGGGGCTTTAGCTCCTAAGAGAGTATTTTAGGCTCCAATTTGGGGTTTTTAAGCCCTTTTCTTCATCCTTAAGCATTTTTTAGGGTGTGGGGGTCTAATGGAGGGTTGTGAAGTGGTGTCCTTGGGTGGTGTAGGTCATGGAGAGCTTAGTGAGGGATTTTTTGGGTTAACAGGTCCCACATCCTCCATGTGTCTTCATGATCAATTGCCACTTTAGTTTTCCCTTGTATTTATTTATTTATCTCCTTTATTAAATATTTATGTCATTATAATGTTCAAACATCATTTATTGCCCCCAATATTCCAAATCCCAAAGCTTCCACCCCCAACCTAGGAAACTAGTAATTTTCCTCCTTGTCAATTAGTTGACCCTTAGCATCAATTTGACAAACTCTCATGAATATGGAAAATGTGATTAGGCCATTGTGACCCAATGAAAAATTTGGGACATGACATAAAATTGCATCCCCATTTACGACTCTAGTAAAGAAAAAAACATGAGGAAGAGGGATCCTTCTTTGTGTTATCCTCTATGGTACCTCAATGGTTAGAGGAAGCAAGACAATAATAACCAATTCCACTACATCCCTTATCAATTGACTCCAATAGGATGCCAATACCCCCATGGATTACACTTGGAACCAAGATACATTATGGTATAAGGGTTTCCTTTTTATGTTATCTAACTCTGCTTCAAAGCATACACTATTAACACAATTGCATTTATCTCCTCTTACCAAGCACTTAGGATTTCAAAAGAACTATGTGAGTGCTAGGAACTCCTTTTGGTATGGAATGAAAATGGATATCCTTAAACTTGTAGAGGAATGTGACAATTGCAAAAGGATCAAAGGTGAAACAATGAAGACTCATGGAAGCATTGTAACCATTGTCGATACTAGCCGCTATTTGGACCAACGTTTCCATGGATTTTATTGTTGGTCTTTTGACCCATAAATCAATAATCATGGTGTTAGTTGATTACTTTGAAAATATTCTCAATTTTGTGCTCTCCAAAACCCATTTACACTGAAAATGGTTTCCCAATTTTGTTTTGACCATATTTTCAAGCTTTGTGCATGCTTACCTCCATTTTGTCATATTATCGACAAATTTTCATAAGAACTATTTAAATTATAGGAACCGAATTGTAAATGAGCACATCTTATCATCCCCTAATAGATGGTTAGATAGAATCAATTTGTAACTGTCTTGAAACCTATTTTTGTTGTTTTGTATAAAAAAAATTAGCAATAGTGGGAAAAGCGGTTACCTTTTCTAGAATGGTGGTACAATACCACTTATCACGAGGCTGCAAAAATGACACCATATGAAGAAATTTATGGTGAACAAACACCCTCCATGGTTTCTTATATAAAATGTACTTCCAAAGTACATGGAATTTATTGCACACTTAAGGAAAATTTGGAAATGGCTCAAATTTGCATGAAGCAACAAGTAAATTAACACCTATCATAATGTTATTTGTAAAAGGAAATTAGATGTTCCTTTACCTCCACCATTATAAGAAAACCTATCTCAAGTTTAAAGGCCATCAGAATCCCACACCAAAGTTTTATGGCCCATATTAGATTGTTTAATGCAGGAAAATTCCCAAGACAAATAGTTGGAGATAGACAACAGGGAATTCCAAAGGACAGTTGATGACCTCCAGTAGCAAAGGTAAAAGTCAACAGCAGATGCAAGAGTCATGATAATTCCGACCAAGTGTGGTCGACGAATGATGATGGAAGTAGAGGAAAGAGGTTGAGGTGATTGTTGGAATATTATAAACCCACCCCATACTTAGGATAACAATATTTAATCATTTTTTATTAATTTCTTATCCACTAGCCTAGATAGTTGGAATCCACTTGCACCACTTAGCCAATACTTTCCATATATACCTTAGGAGCACCTTTATCCTGATTCTAGATAGATCCTGCCTACTTTATTGACTACCATATTTAATAGCTACACCTTACTACATATTTTGTCTTTATCCTACTTTATTCCTCCTTTTCAGTGGATAAGGTAAAGCTAGTCAACTAGGAAACTGCTATATTTTGTTGCAAACCCATCCTCCATGATTTTCTCTCCAGATTCTATGATTAGCATGTTTTTCCATCACTCATGAAAAATCATTCATGATTCATCTAATTCGCGAGGTCCTTGATAGATTTGGAAAGTGCTTTAGTCACCTATGGGGGTTTATCATATTTAGTAAGCCTCCTTTATGAGCTAGCATGAGTTGTCTTGTAGCAACTCAACTTTCCTTTGTAAGGATGTATTACTATTTTAATATTAATTAATTAATTTAATCAATAGTCAATTATTATTCCTCTCTTGTATTCAGTCTCAATATTCTCCTCTCTATTTTCTTCCTTGTGCATGCTTGTGAGAAATCTCTTGTAGCTAGATCTTTATCATGCGTTTTTCCAAATGGTATTAGAGCCTCAATTTATACACAGTATCAGAGAACTAAGTTTTCTCAATCTATCAATATCTACATCATATTTATCAAGTTTTCAAGTTCTACAAAGTTGAGGAGCTACTAGTTCTCTACATCAGAGCGCACCCAATCTCCTATCCCTCTCTGAAGAAGAGCTTGAATTAAGCTTTCAAGTTTTTCTCCAAGTTTTTATTTGAGGGTTGCATAGAGTATAATCTTGAGCGCATCAACTTCTCAGCATGGATTCCTTTTCAGCTATGATCCTGACCCCCTTCAACTATTATGAATGGAAATCCACAATTGGCATTCTCTTGCGCAGTAAGGGACTATACATAGTTTCTTTGGCTTTGGAGAATGAGCCTAATGTTGTTGTTGAGAAATCTAAGTGGCATAATAGGTTGGATTGCTTTGACTCTCTATTTATTCTATTCTTCTTTTTCATCTAGATGGTTTGACCACTCCAAACCAAGTATGGACCAAACTTGAGTCTCTCTTTGGAATACAAGATGAGATAAGAGTGCATGAGTTGGAGAATGAGTTATTCCATTGAGTCCAAGCAGTTTCACTTCTATTGAAGGGTTCTTCACCAAATTCAATTCACTTGTTCTATTTCTAAAGCAATGTGGGATTGAGAAGAAGGAAGATCAATTGATTCTTTCCATCCTATCAAAATTGGGTCCTGAATACTCAGTTTTTGTGTCGAATTTTGATGCTACTAGGCTTGTTATTTCTAATTGGAAATTGTCTTCTTTGAGTACATTCTTTGATTCACTGACAAAGGAGCAATATAAATTGATCCAAATGGGTGCTCTTATTATCTCCAAGGGAAAGGATCATTCTCTTATAGTTCAAGGAAGTATTAATGCAAAGTTAAAAGAGAAGTAAATAGTCAAAGACAAGAAGCCGAAGTTAGATAATGAAGATGAAAGTTTGAAGCCTACTAATGAAGGTTCAATGAAGAAAGTCAAGAAGAAAGGGAGCACATCCAAGTGTTCTTATTGCATCAAGGGATTTCATCATGAGAAGAATTGTTTCAAGAAGAAGTTGGACAGCATGTCTTAGTTGCTTGAGAAGCATAACATCTAAGTTCTAGATGAACTAAAGAAGCCTATTGAATCCTCAGAGCACTGTCATAGCGCGTTGTCCCAATGTAATATGAACTATGCCTTGAGTTCCATAGTTAAATCTTTTCATCACATCTCTAATATAGATTCATTTTCTGATATAAAAAAATCAGGAATCTTAGTGTCTTTCTTGAATAATTCGTTAGGATTTATAATCTTCCCTTGACCATACTGTCTATTAGATTATTATTTTGCCTAACTTAGGAGTAGTTTATCATTATTGGGTCCCCTAGTACCATTGGTTCCACTTTGCCTAATGGGGCCACATGTACCAGTTACTAGAGTGTGGGGAACACTGATAGAGGGTAACTTCCACTTATTGCACTTGCATGCATCAGCTTAGGCGCCTCCTAGGCCAATCCCTACATTTTAGGAGCCACTACAAGTCCCGGCACCAACCTCCTTCAGTCAGTTGGAGTTGGAACTAGTTAAGCTTAGTTATTTTCCATTTACTTTCAGTTATATTGCAATTAGGTCAATTAGCACCAATTAGACATGATTGCATGTGGATAAGGCGCTTTTCCTCACCTACCACTACAGTTAAACTGTGTTAACTGATTATTACTGATAGTGAGACTTGATTAGACATATAGAGTTAACCATTTGGACTTCAATAGTGATATAGACATCTTTAGTTAGCTAGTCAATCAGATATAGTGACATCCAGTTGGGAGATGCGAATTCATCCCTAATTATTCGAATTGTTTTCCTATGTAACACTATTGTAACACTGGATTATGTAATGAAGATAATATTGTAATTCCCTAAGCAATACTTGTATGTTTCCTGTGACATTTGATTTGTTCAGTTTGTATAATTCATTCCTATTTACTGCATCAATAATTTGGACTCTTTCCTTGATGATATAAATAGCATAGCATGGTATCGGAGCCACTCAAGCGAGCTTCATGTATGTCTTCTCTCCATTGAACACCAGAAGCAGTTGGGTTTCCACAGAAGTCCCGGAAAGAGTGCCTTGCTTCCTCTGAAATTATTCAGAGTGGTAGTGTGGATGTGACAGACCCTGAGAAAACGGTTAATGTTGAGAGGGAAGGCATGATTCTAACATAGTTCGAATGTTTTAGTGTTTTGCAGTGAAATTCTACTGGTGCTACGTAGCATGTGTGAATATTTTGTCTTTTCTAGCTGGAGAATTATGGATTCTCAATCTCCTACACCTAGGATCCTAACACCCTTCAATTATGTTGATTGGAGGGTAGATATGTAGTTGGCCTTGCGCAAGCATGGCTACTTCAGGATAATACTTGGTAGGGAGGTCGAGCCCGATCATTAAGTTGAGAGAAACAAGTTTCTGATCCGCTTAGATGAAGCTTTTGGTTATCTATGTACTCACATATCCAGAGACATCCTCTTCCACCTTGAAGGTTTGAGGACTCCCAGAGAATCCTAGGAGAGGGTTGAAAACTTGTTTGGCAAGCAATATGAGCTTCGAGGACACAATTTGGAGAATTAGTTGGTAGCCTTACATCACATCATTTTTGAGAAGATGCAATAATTCTTTACTAAATTCAAGTTTCTTGCACTATAATGCAGACAGGTCAGAATAGAAAGAAAGGATGAGCAGCATGTGCTCTCCATACTTAGCAAACTAGGTCCTGGGTATCTATATTTGTCTCAATCTTCCATTCTGAAAAAGCTTCGATTCCTAATTGGAAGACTCCCTCACTTAATTCCTTTGCCAAGTCCTTAATACAGGATCAAGAGAGGTTGATCCAGATGGGAGTCATCAAGACTTCCAAAGATCAAGCTCTCCTAGTGACAGACTCTACCAAAGTGCAAGCTAAAGGGAGATATAAAGGGAAGGAGCATAAAAAAACTAATTCGAAGCCTAAAAAGAATCAGAATACTTATGAAGGACCCTTCAACTCTAATAAAAAGAAAAGGTTTGAAAAGAAAAAGTGTCCCTATTGTATGAGGGGTTTTCATCCAGAAGACTTGTGCATGAAGAAGACACTCGACCAGTTGAAAGCTCTATGTGTACATAAAAATATTGCCCTTCCATAAGGTGCAGATATGTATAATGATGAAGAGCAGACTAAAGAACATGAGAGATGCTTGCATGAAATCCTCACTTCATTGAAGGCTTATTTGATAGATTCTGGAGCATCCAACCACATGGTTTCCTCCAGGAAATCCTTCATCTCTCCGCCTCTATCAGGAGGGCCTATAATTCATATGAGAGATGACTCTAAAATACTAGCTGTTGAGATAGGTTTAGATAAAATCCATCATGATGATTTCATGCCCTCTCCTACAACAAAGCAATTTGTTTGAAGATGAAGACAAAGCATAATTTTCCTCACAGTCAATTCGAATTGAAGAAAGTCTCCTTGAAGTGACTCCTTATCCTACTACTTCAGAAGTGTATGAGATATTTGATATCTCATCTACTCACATGGCTGATCTAAAAGAAGACATTTGAATATATTTTTTTGAATAAAAACTCTCCTTCCATTTTTTGCAAAAAAATTCCAATGATTCTTCTATTTTAAATTGTGTGCATAGTTTACCGGTGATTGTTTCAAAAAAAGAAGAGGAATTTGATTTCTCTATCTCTAATGATGTTCCTGGTGTGTAGATAAGTAATATCATGGATATTTTGGAAATAATATCATATTTTAGGAGTGATCGATTCACTCTCATTGATCTAGATATTCCAGTAAATTCCTACATGATTGCATGCACCAATTTTCAAAATTTTGAAGAAGGAGAAAATTGTGCATCTACCATCTCGGTGGAGCACACTCTTGGAATTGATATGAACCTATTTGGATATAATATTAACTTATTTGGATCTTATCTGATATTATTTGGTTTAGGTTTTAACTTTCTGTAATGCTTGTAGCTGATCTAATCAATTTTGATGTGAAAAATCAAGTATCGCAAGTCTCCTTCAAAATTGTTGTTGTGGATTTGATATAACTCCTCACTTTTGGATATGATCTGATATTTGGTTCAAGTTTTAAGTTCCAATATCCTTCAGTCATGCTTGTAGCTATTTTCATCAATTTCGGTGTGACAAATCAAGTACTGCAAGTCTCATTCAAACTTCTTGTTAAGGATTTGATGTTAGTTTCCTCTTATGAGTTTTCTGATATTTCAATTTGTGAATCATTGATTACTTCTGAATATATGTCAGATTATGGATCTCAAGCATTCGCTCTCCATATTCCCAAGGCTTTTCTACCTATATATTTGATCACATGTTCATCTCCTCATAGAACTAGTAAAGAGGGAGACATTTTGCATTTACATGGACACTTGCTTCTAACACTTGGGGCTGATTTTACCTCACATGGTTTGATGTTCAAGCCTGAAATATATCATTTGTTTGGGTGTTCCTCACATGGTTTGAATTCTCAAGCACCTTTTCTCTCTCATCAGTTGATTCCAGTTTCTCTACATGGGTCTAATTTTCATCTGGCAGTTGTCTATATTTCAGATTTAGTCGAGCATATTCTTCTTCTTCCAAAGAGGAAGATTCCTCTAGACATAATCATTCAGTTTCGGTTCAAAGGTTCACATGCATAGATTCAGGATGTTGCTGCACAAAAGAACCAGAATATTTCTTTGTTGTTTCATAGTGCTACAAATTGCAACAAAATATTTTGCAAGTTTTTTACTTGTATTTCCTGATTCCTGCTTATCTTAAGGGGGGGGGGGGGGGTCCCATGAGGTTTTCCCCTATTTCCTCAGTTCATTAAGCAGAATTTTTTTATTTTAGATTGTATATGGGTGAATTATGGCCTTGTTTCCAAGGCCCATAGTTTTCCAAGTTAGGATTCAGGGGGGGTGTTAGGATTTATAATCCCCCCTTGACCATATTGTCTATTAGATTATTATTTTCCTAACTTAGGAGTATTTTATCATTATTGGGTCCACTAGTACCATTGGGTCCACTTGGAATAATGGGGACACATGTACCAGTTACTAGAGTGTGGGGAACACCGATAGAGGATAACTGCACTTGCATGCATCAGCTTAAGGCACCTCCTAGGCCATTACCTACATTTTAGGAGCCATTGGCAGTCCCGTCACCAACCTCCTTCAGGCAGTTGGAGTTGGAACTAGTTAAGCTTATTTGTTTTCTATTTACTTTTAGTTAGATCACAATCAGCTAAGTTAGCGCCAATTAGACATTATTGCATGTGGATAAGGCACTTTTCCTCACCTGCAACTTTAGTTAGACTGAGTTAACTGATTATTACTAATTGTGAGACTTGATTAGACATCTGGAGTTGACCATTTGGACTCTGATAGTGATTTATACATATTTAGTTAGCTAGTCAGTCAGATATAGTCACATCTAGTTGGGAGATTCAAATCCATCCCTAATTATTTGAATTATTTTCCTATGTAACACCAGATTATGTAATGAAGATAACATTGTAATTTCCTAAGTGATACTTGTATGTTTCCTATGAGATTTTATTTGTTCAGTTTGTATAATTCATTCCTATTCATTGAATCAATAGTTTGGACTCTTTTCTTAATGATCTAAATGGAACAACAATTCTAACATAATTCACCTATCAGTCTCCTAGATTCATCTCCCAATGATTGTGATTTTTCACTAGATCTTGACTTGTCTTTAAGAAACTCTTCCTCACTCCATTAAAATGAAATATAATTCTGATTTAGAATCAAGTTTGAAATATGATATGCATGTTATGACATCATCCATACCATCTACCATACCTATGAATACTTGTAATACTATACAAACCCCAAGTTCACTAGTTGATTCATTATTGATCTCCTATGTAGTGCTACTTATATCAAATGGTTTCAAGTCTTGTCTATTTTCCACTGCTTGGTTATCCATGAAATTAGTCATGTTTGGAATTATGTTTCACATGTTTCGATATGATATAAACACTTATGGTTTAGATCTCAAGTACATATATCATTCATATTTTTACACTCATCGGTTTTCCCCAGTTGCTCATCCTTTTCCTACTCTATCCCTATATCCTCATGGAGACACTAAACCTTTCATCTTTGCTGCTCCAAATGATAATATTTCTGATATTTCAGATTCATTTCAGCCTCATTTTAGAATTGGGAAGGTGCTACAGTAGATTGAAAAGAACATACATGGGCCTTCTCAGCATTTTGGAGGTATACAACGAACTAATTGTGTTTTTGATTGTATTGATTTTACTACTCTTTGGTAAGGAGTATGCATATATCTCTTTTCCTTTTCAGATTTTGTTTGCATATCAGAGTATGATAGCAGCAAGAATCATTCACCTAATTCTCCTCTTTCATCAGATGATGATCTACAAGGAGTCTCTCCTCTTCTTCTTTCTTGCAGATATTACACTCTAGTGCATGATCATGGAGTTCACAACTTCATCAAATTCTTCTATCAAAAGCAGTTTAGTCAGCTCATTCAAGTGAAGAAAAATATATGTTGAAGACTTGTTGTTCAATTGTGCCCTGTCCTTTCTTGAGGGAGGATTTTCTCCAAGTGGTTTTGCCTTTTTCCTCACTTTTATGGACATAAATAATTGTAAAGGGTGACCATAGCCTTGTTGTTGGAACCTATATGCATCTATATTTCTGATTACTTCAGATAAATCCATCATAAAGTCACACTTAAATGGGGGTGTTGGAATATTATAAACCCACTCCATACTTAGGATAACAATATTTAATCATTTCTTTTTAATTTCCTATCCACTAGCTTAGATAGTTGGAATCCACTTGCACCACTTGGTCAATACTTTCCATATATACCCCAGGAGAAAATTTATACTAATTCTAGATAGATCCAACCTACTTTATTGACTTCCATATTTAGTAACTATGCCTTCCTCCAGATTCTGTCTTTATCCTACTTTATTCTTGATTTTCAATCGATAAGGTAAACTTAGTCAACTAGGAAATTGCTATCTTTTGTTGTCAACCCATCCTCCATGATTTTATCTCTAGATTCCATGATTAGCATGTTTTTCCATCACTCATGACAACTCACTCATGATTCATCCAATTCCTGAGGTTCTTGATAGATTTGGAGAGTGCTTTAGTCACATATGGGGGTTTATCATATTTAGTAAGCCTGCTTTATGAGCTAGCATGAGTTGTCTTATAGCAACTAAATTTTCCTTAATAGGGATGTATTACTATTGTAAAAATCATCAAATCATTTTATCAATAGTCAATTATTATTCTTCTCTTGTGTTCAGTCTCATTATTCTCCTCTCTATTTTCTTCCTTGTGCATGCTTGTGAGAAATCTCTTCTAGTTGGATCTTTATCCTGTGTTTTTCCACATGGTATTAGAGCCTCAATTTCTACAGTGATGCCAACCAAAAAAAGGGGGTAAGCCATGAGTCAAGTTGAAGATGATGGAATAACAGCTGAATAGAGAAACCAAGATCCTGAGGAGTAGATTTGTTGGAGTAGTTGGAACAATTGTACATCAGTTATGGTAGTTGTTGTAGAAAGCCAGGTAGTGAAATCTATTGAAAGGAAACATATGAAGTATTTAATGAAGTATGGCAGTGCCTAGTATTAAGTGAACCTTATAGAGAATGAGTCAAGTAAAACTAAGTTCAGGGATGAGTATAAATATTAGTTTGTGTTCTTATGAAGAGGCTTTTGGGTTATGTGGCAGCAAGGGAGAAATATTGGAGCCGAGGATGAAGGATTTCCTCAAGCTTGTGTGTTGACAAAGGTTGTATAAAGTCGATGCTCATTCCGACTAATTAGAGATTAGAATCACATTGTAACTACCTCTTGTAAAGATATTGTTCATTTAATTGAAATCCATAATCCTATCAACTTGTGTGTGTGATTGTGTCTGTCGGTTTCCATTGTGTACGTTGATCAGTAGACCACTACTTGTTGTGGTAGTTTTAGGTTGTATTAGTTGGTATCAGAGAAGGAAGTTATCCTACGAAAGGGTCCAGTTGCAATTGGATGTTGAGAACAAATATAGCTATGGTTGGGTAGAGTTGTGCAAGAGAGTGGAAATTTAGTCATCAAAATAGAAATGATGGATCGCATAGGAGTTAATGTTCATGGAAGACAACTTTATGAAAGTGCAAGGGTCACTATTGACTATGAAACGTTTCAAGAATGCATCCAAACGACGAGGATGTTAAAAAATGGGTTGGAAACTATAAAGCAGTGCAACGTTGAGGGTATGTTCCAAAAACCCTCGATCACAATGATGAACAGGTGAGGATGAAGCAAATGCACCTGATGATGTTGAAGAAGAAGACATAAAGGGAATACTATTGAAAGTATTCTTTGAAATGAGGGGCAAGGCTAAAATGGATGTGCCTACCTACTTAGGAAGTTTGGATCATGAAGACCTGATAGAACATATCCGAGAAATGGAGATATATTTTGATATGGAAAAGGTAGAAGACCCCAAAAGGGTGAAGCTTGATTGTCTGAAGTTGAACATCCATGCCTCATTGTGGTGGGACAATGTACAGGATAACAGAGTTAAAAAGGGAAAATATAAAGTGAAGAATTGGCACATAATGCTGGCCAAGTTAAGGGATAAGTTCCTTCCCGCTGACTACATTATTTCTCTTTTTAGGAAACTACAAAACCTATGACATAAGGAAATGATTGTGAAATAATAGACGGAGGAATTCTATATACTGTCTATTTGGTTGAGACAAACTGATGAAGGGGAGGAGGCAATCACGAGGTATGTAAATGGCATGAAGTATGCCATTTAGGACAAGTTGATCCAATCAAGGTTCAGGACAGTTTGGGAAGCCTATCAGTTAGCTTTGAAGGTAGAGGAGAAACTGCTCAGGAATATTTTGATGAGCAGAGGAAAGAGACTTCCTAAAGTCATAAGTTTTCTACCACAAAAGGTAAGACTAGTGGGGCGAGGAAAGAATTTCATGGTAAACGAAAAGGAGAGGGCATGAACAGAGAGAGTGCACCTGAATACCAACATGGAGGTGAAAATCCTAGGGTTCAAGGCATATATGGTCACAGAGGAACCTTCAAAGGGAGATGTGTAGACCAACCGAAGGTTTTCTATTATAAATGTCGAGAACTCGGACACAAGGCGTATGAGTGCCCAGAAAATTTACATACCACAAGTTGATAACAAACCAGAAGTTAGGGCGTAGATGACGATACTGCTCCGATAGTGAAGGGAAGTGCAGATGAAATTGAGTGAGACGGAGGTCAAAACTTGATGACACAAAGAACGTTGTTGCAATCAACATGATAGGAGGAGAGGGAGCCAACATAGAGAACGCCCATATGTTGTATGACCATCATCGATGGAGGTAGCACCGAGAATCTGGTCTCAACAAGAGTACTTGATAAGTTGGGGTTAAATTTTCGACCACACCCAAATTCTTATAGGGTTTCATGGTTGCAAAAATTTCACCATTTCATAGTGACATGACAGTGCTTGATCAATTTTAAGATTTGTGGGTTACATGAAAACGTGTTATGTGATGTGAGTCTGATGGATGCATGCCACTTGTTATTGGGACGACCATGGAAATATGAATGAAACATAGTATATGATGGTCACAAGAACATAGTTACAGTTGAGAAATATGATAAGATATTTTAACTGATTCCCTCAACCGAAGAGAAAAAGAACCAAGGAAAAGAGAATGGCTACTAGGAGAAGAGAGTGATAATGTGTTCAACTAAGGAGTGTCTGAAGGAGGAAGGGAAGCAACAGTACTGCTTCAAATACACTCCCAAAGGTCTAAGTGTCGACAAATCAACAAAGAACATCCTAAAAGAAGTCGGAGAAGTGTTGCTGGAGTTCAAAGGCATAATGGTCGATGAGAAGTCAACTCGGTTGTTGTTGACGATGAGCATATCCCATCAGATAAACTTGATTCCAGGGTCAATTCTGCCAAAACGTGGCACCCCATAAGATGAAGCTGATAGAGAATGTCAAGATGAATTAATATTTTGGGAGTTGTTGGAAAGACGATTGATCAGAAGAATCCTAAGTCTGTGTTCCATACCAACTGTACTAGCACCTAAGAAAGGATGAGAATGGAGGATGTGCACTGATTTAAGGGACATCAACATGATTACTATCAAGTATCAGTTTTCATTAACAATCATGACAACTTGATTGACTATTTGAGTGAAGTGACATACTTCACCAAGATCGACATGAAGAGTGGATACCACCATATCCAGATTAAGCATGGTGATGAATGGAAGATAACCTTCAAGATGAAGGAGGGGCTATATGAATGGCTAGTTATGTCGTTTGGGATTACCAATGCACCAAGCATGTTCATAATATTGATGAATGAAGTGTTGAAACCAATTCTATGGAAATTCATAATGGTTTATCTCGACAAAATATTAATTTTGAAAAAGGAAAAGGATAAACAATTGCCACATCTTCGACAAGTCCTGCAAAAGATAAGTCAATAAAAGCTGTTAGTAAACTTGCAGAAGTGTCCTCCATGCAGAATTAGTTGGTGTACCTTGGATTCACGATTTGCAGAAAAGGTGTGAAGATGGATCTAGAGAAGCTAAGGGTAATTTTAGAGTGGTCAAATCCTACAAACACCACAGAGATGAGAATTTTCCATGGACTTGTCAGTTTTTACCGAAACTTCATCAAAGATTTCAATTGGATATGTGCACCGTTGATGAGATGCATCATAAAGGGTGAATTCAAGTGGACAGAAGTTGCTTCACAAGAATTTGAGAATCTCAAGCAGAAGGTGATGGAGAGTCCAGTCTTAGCTCTCCCAAATTTTGACAAGGTATTTCAAGTCGACTGCGATGTGGATGGGCTAGCCATTGAAGTCATGTTGAGCTAAGAAAGTTGACCAATTGCCTTCTTCAGTAAGAATCTAGATGAAGCCAAACATAAATATTTGTTCTATGACTAGGAGTTTTATGCTATTGTCCAGGAATTAAAGAAGTGGAGGCATTATCTGTTGTCCAAGGAATTCGTATTGTTTACAGACCATCAAGCTCTAAAGTACTTGAATACTCATACAAAGTTGAACCAAAGACCTATGAAATGGGTCGAGTTTCTGAAAAATCACACCTTTGCATTGAAACAAAAGTCGGGAAATACTAACAAGGTAGTCGTCGCTTTAACTCAAATGGTCACATTGTTGGGGACAACTATTGTTAAATCGACATGACTAGAGTGGATAAAGCCCGAATATGAAGTTAACGAGGATTTTGTCGATGTGTCGAAGGAATCGAAGGAACCATGCAGTGGTGAAATAACTCAATACTTGGATTACTTCATCCAAGAAGGATACCTGTTCAGGGGACATTAGTTATGCATCCCTAGAGGATCGATGAGGGTGAATTCGATCAAGCAATTACACAGTGGAGGATTAGGAGGACACTTTGGCATTGATAAGACTAAAGCATTGGTTGAAGAGAAGTATTATTGGACAGGAATGGAAACGGATGTGAAGAAGTGGATCCGACAGTGTAGAGTATGCCAACAAACCAAAGGAAGAATTCTGAACATGGGACCATATGCTCCATTTCCTGTGTTGATTGTTCCATGGGAGGATATCATAATGGAATTTGTTCTAGGATTATTAAAGACGCAACAAGGTTTTGGATCCATTTTTGTGGTAGTCAACAGATTTTCCAAGATGGCACACTTTACTCCATGTCAGAGTATAAGTAATGCCACAAGTATTGTTGATTTATTTTTCAAATAAGTTGTAAGGTTGCATGGGTTGTTGAAGAGTATCACTTCAGACAGAGATGCCAATTTTATGGGTCATTTCTAGAGAAGCCTATGGAAGAATATTGACACGAGATTGTAGTCTAGTTCTGCATACCAAACACTTATCGATGGGTAGAGTAAAGTCATGAACATGATCTTGGGAATTTTTTTGAGATGTTTGACTGTTGACCAACCAAAGGAGTGGGAGAATGTGTTGGCACATGCAAAATTCACATACAACAATTTCATGAATAGGTTGATGGGAATAAGCCCATTCTAGATTGTGCAAGGGAGAAGTATGCATGGAGTATATGACTTGTAAGAGTTGTTAACGGGGATGCAGAAGAGTGTAGATGTAAAATGAATTGATGACCACACGAAGGAAGTGCATAAAAAGGTGAAACGAAAACTTGAGAAGAGAAATGTGGCCTACAAGTTGTGGGCCAACGGGAAGAGATGACTACATTCATCTGCAGAAGGTGACTTAGTGTACACACACCTAAGGAAAGAAAGGTTCCCTAGAGGAACATACAACAAGATAAAGATAAAAAATAAAAATAAAAATTGAACCATGCAGGATGCTCAAGAAGATTTTGAATAATGCTTATTGTTGGGCCTCATTTTTTTATCATTTTTGCACATATGATGGCTACCCTTTTTGCATATTCTACCTTCCATTTCTTTGCTCTTTTGCTCCAAATCTCTGCATTTCCTTTATATCCCATGGTTTTGTCATCACCTATGCACTTAAGGTAACTATGATTAACTTAGAAATTATTTTCCATGTTTTGTTGTTTATTTTCAAAATAAGGTGATTGGCATAAGCTTCATGGGATCGCAGTACCCTTTTTGTTTGCAGGGTTACTAGAAGAACAAAGGAGATGAAAAGCAACGAAATGTAATGCAAAAATGTATATTTGATAATGTAGAAGATGATTACAACATATGTGCCCCGTGTCATTTATACCCTAAATGGGGAAGAGAGGTGACTTTTCAAGTCACCTCTTAGTTTAATTACATTAATTTACTAAAATTTAGCCTAACTTAATATTTTAAAATTAGTGTTTGTAACATTGCCCTCTTCTTTTAAATTGTTTTGTCCTCAAAGCAGGGTAATGATGGATATTGTTGAACGAATTTCTATGTTTCCCATGATGTGTCTTCTTCTGGGCAATTCTTCCATTTAATGAGGTATTCATTGATTATTCTAGTGCATAATATCTGTTCTCTGATGTTGATGATAGCTTCTGGTTCTAAGATAAGTTTCCCTTCTTCGTCTATAGCAGGAAGTGTTTTTTGAAGTGATTAATGTTGTCCCAACAACCTTTTCAAATTTGATACATAGAAGACATTGTGAATTCGACTTGTCTCTGGTAACTTTATCTCATATGCTACGCTGCTAATATTCTGTATAATTTGGTATGGACCATAGAATTTAGGTGCTAATTTGTTCTTTCCTTGTTGTTTTAGTGATAATTGTTTGTATGGTTGAAGTCTTACAAATACCCAATATGTTGATTCAAACTCTCTCTCGCTTCTATGCTGGTCTACTTGTTGTTTCATACATTTTGTGCCAAAGTTAAATTATCTTTTAGTGTTTGCATGATTCGTTAGTGGTATTTTAGTTGATCTATTACGGCGAGTACTTTTGTGCTTCCTTGAATGATTTCCTTCCATCTGGGTGGTTCATAACTATATAATGGTTGAAATGGAGTCATCTCCGTCGATGTGTGATACGTAGCATTATACCAACATTCTACGAGATGTAACCATTGTAACCATTTGTTCTATTTGTCTGTGAGGAAACTATGGAGATAGGTTTCCAGACACTTATTGACCATTTCTGTTTGCCCATATATCTATGGGTGATATGCTGAGCTCATATTAAGAGTGATCCATGTTTTCTTGTAGAATTCCTTAAAAAAATTGCTTGTGAATTTGGTGTCTCTATCACGCACTATAATTTTTGGAAAACCATGTAATTTATAAATATTTTTACAAAACACTTCAACGATTTCCTTAGCAGAGTCAATTTTCTTTATGCCCATGAAATGTGCATTTTTCGTTAAGCGGTATACTACCACAAGGATTTTATCCTTACCATCTAAGGGTAGCCCTTCAATAAAAACCATAGAAATATCCTCCCACTTTTGCTTCGGGATGTGCAATGGGTGGAGTAGCCCTAGAGACATGACATTTTCGCTTTTATTCCTTTGACATATGTCACAATTAGCTACATATTTTTGAATGTATTTATGCATTCCTTTCCAATATAACGATTGTATGGCATTGTAATATGTCTTGAAAAATCCTACATGTCCTACAGCAGATCAATCATGAGATTCTATCATCACCTTAGTTTTAAACCTTGATGTTGGGTTTAAATAGATCCTTCCTTTGTACCACAAGATGTTATTTGTCCACTCAATTTTGGACCTCTATTCGGGTCTTCGATTAAGGTGCACATGTTTGTGTATTTAGCATATTCTATTCATATTTCGTCCAACCACTATGGGATATTGATTGAAATTGCATGTGTCTGGACTTCATCCTTTCTAGATAGAGCATTGACGACTAAACTGTCTTTCCCTCTTTTATGTAATATCTCCAGATCAAAGGTAGCAATTTTTTCTATCCACTTATGTTGTTTTGTTGACAATATTTTTTGTTGGAGGAGGTGTTGAAGACTATTATGGTTTTTTCTTATCAGTATTTTTCTCCCTATAAGGTATTGTCACCATTTTGTTAAAGCATGTATAATGGTATTGGCACAAACCCAACAAACAAAACCCAGCCGACAAGGGTTCCGACTCTATCAACAGCCAAACCACTGTGATCTCCCTTAGCACTGGCCCAGATAGGTTTTACCCGGTCCAGCAACACATACATAGTGGATGAGGTCTCACTTGAGATGTTCAAGGGAGGGCTGACGGAACCAAGTTTCCGCAGAATAGGAAGGGACAATGTGGTATCAATCTTAACAACTCAGCACAACATTAATAGATCTGATTACTTAAGTATTAACATGATCATTTATCATTATTCTTCATCATATTGCATCATTCCATTATAAATGCAGTAAACATAATGATGCGCAAATAGATCCAGTAAAATAACTTCATCTAAAGCTAAAAAACATCGCATCATAGATCCATGTCACACATTCACTTAACATTTATCGTAGAGTCACAGAAAACAATAAAACTGTAAAGCAGAAAGACATAGTAATTCAGATCAACTTCTGCCTTGTCATATTACTTCCATTCAAAAATAACAATTCACAAATCTATAGATCTCAGTCTGATACCCAAAGATATTCTTCATCAAGCTAAGATTCTTCACCTCTCCAAAGATATATCGATCATTTAAGCTCTCCCTAAGATTATATCTAATACTTGCAATTCAACATCTATTTATAGGCTTCCGCCTTTACATTCAAGGTCCACTTAGATGAATTCTAACTAATTCTTAACTTATTTTACAAAATGATGACCAATATCCAAAAAAATGGTCCAAAACAACAAAATATGACACAAAATATAAAAGATATTATAATCTCCGCTCTACGCGCTAATATTCCTCTTGCGTAGTTTCTTTTGAGCTTACACAGCATCCTCGATGTTGCGCAACTAATCTATTCAAAACCCCTACCAACAGGACCCCAACACAATCTTGTGGCTCGCCCTCAATCCACGTTAGTTGGACATGGTGTACTCATTGATCTTCAGTTTGAAGTCTTCATACTGCTGAGTGATCTCCTTCGCTTGCGCTTGAATTCTCTCAACAATGTTCTGACTTCCTGTCAAATCCTACTTCAATGGGTGCTCCACCATCTTTTCGGTAACTTATTTCTTACCTTCCTATACAGCTTGTAGCACTTCAACTGCCTTCATCGACAATTGTGCTTCGATGTCTTGGAACTCATCGAGCTGGTCATTTCTCTTCCACTATCGCTCCTGAGCCTTTCCAACCAACTGTTGCAACTCCCTTAGTTCTGCAGACCATGTAATCTGAACGATTGGTGGCATTTCTCTCAATGCAGTCTTCAGTGTCGCTAGTTGCTCTTCTGCGTCCTACAACTGCTTGGTCAGTTCCTCCAACTACTCGTCTTAGACGACATTGCCCCAAAATTGCGTTGTTGCCGCAGTGATATTCTTAGCTTCCTGCTCCAGCTCTTCAAGTTGTGCCACCAATTTCTCTATGGCATTCTTCCGCTCGATAAAATGATTAGGAGGTGTGTCTCGATATACCAGAGCATTCAAAATGTTATTGTCCTATTGCAACCGCACAATAATTTCCTCAAGTCGCCTTGCTTTTGCGACTGCATCTAGTTTCGCAGTGTTTTCATAGATGTGCTTACAGGCATTCACGACTGCCTCTTCCACTTGTATTCGACTGTCAAAAAGGTGGGCCTTTTCAACAATGAGGTGATCTCTTTCTTTCTTCATCTCTGTGATTGCCTCAAAATTCTTCATCTTCAACTCTTCTTATGCTTTCTTCAATTCTTCTATCTCTTGCACTTACTCTTCCATCAGCTTCTCCTTAACGCCCCTCAACTCATCGACTTCTTTCTGTGTTGCCTCCTCTTTCTCCTACGATCGTAGAAATTGATTACTGATCTCTTTCTACCTATCCACCAACTCCTGGTTGGAAACTCATTGCATGTGTACCAACATCTGCATGGACAACGTGTTGATATCCAGTTATATGCTCTGCAATTATTGCAGCAACATATTCAAGTCCTCGTTTCTAGCATCAATCGTAGTTGGGGAAAATTGAACATTCCTAGCCTGGGGATCAGTGCTGATTGGTGCGAACTCCTGCACAGTCTCACTCTCTGGCACACTTTTTCAAACAACAACATATACATAATCCATTTTGGTTCTTACCTCTGTGAATGAATCTTGTGTCGATTTCTTCATTTCCTTTGTTGCCGCATCGTTGATAGCCTTGACGAGTTGGTTTAACTGTGCCTCCATTGCTGAAATGGTGCTATTGATCACAGCCTGGTCCATGTGCCTCTTTATTCTCAGTTCATTTAAATGTGTTGTGCTTCTTAGTCAGTAGGTGTCTTCGTCGATGATTCTTCATCAGATTGTTGGTCATTTTTGCACATGGGATCATCAGGTGCACCCGCTATGGATCCCATCAATACTTCTTGTACACTGACTGGTTCTTGCCATTTCACGGTCCAATCATTAATCATTGCTTCCAGCTCTGCATCAGACACCTTATACCGCATTGGAAACCATTGCTTGTCGGTGTCCCGTCACGCTTAAACATGAATAACATGGGGTCCAATTATGAATCGTGCAATCCTTTGATATTTCACTGCGACTTCCTCTGTTAGTCTTGGAATTTTTATCGCTGCCTCTTGCAGTGCTTCCCAGTAGATCCAAAATTGGATCGAATAGTTTTTCAATCTCTCTGCTTATCTTACCCACCATAAATTTTGATATGTCGCACCCTTGCATACCTCTATTGCTTTAACATCCATGACCTAGTAATCATATCACTCCATCCAAGCCACTAATGCGGTCAAAATTGGACGCTCTGGTATATATTTTATGTGGCACCAGAGAGCTAGCCTTATGTCCCTTTCTCTTCCCCTTCGGCACCATTGACGATCCAACTTGCCTACTTGTTACTTATTCCATGATTGTTACTACTCTGATTGGTGAATCTCTCTCACTAGAAATATCTACAATATCTGGGTTACTCTGCATGCCGCACCAATTCCCTGTGAGACTCAATAGTCACTCACCCTTTCTGGACTTAGCAAGTTACTCAATCCACTCAAACTCACTTGGCAATTCGCTCTACAACTCTGCAATGTTGCAACTCAACTTGACTCTTGCATAATGGTGTCTTTCAACCGCATTGAACTCTCCTTTTATAGTGCCAAATCAAAGCATACTCATCATTACTAAATCAACCTGATCATCATGACCAAATCATGCATTAACTACCTAAATCAGCCATCGATTATGCCAACCCAACGGTCGGATATACCATCATTATGAGTCACTTATATACGTGTCACTGGTTAACTACTTTTAACTATCTTTATTTATTACTGATTTGAAGTTTTTGTGCAACCTTGAATATTTCGCAGCATGACCTCCTAACTGCGCTACTGACTCCTACTTTTGTGCAACTATTAGCCAGAAATACACACCTCCTGCGGATAATATTTGGTTCCCTAGATCTGAATGGTTCAGGTCTAGAACAAAACACAAACACGGAATGCTAGACTCTCCCTAGATCTGGTTAATCACTTGAATGGAATTCCATGATGCTTCTCTCAAAGTGTTATAGCAAAATCCTGTCACCATCATGTGATAAGACATTTGACATACCTACTTGCCCTAAATCCCAGCTTCTGGAGTGGAAACTAAATGGTTTTTTATCAATCTGTCATACAAACTCCCAGCACTGTGCATGCCCCTTTATCCAAGAGTGGCACCCCTGCTCGCACCGCCTTTCATCGGTTGTCCACAAGAGATGCCACCGCCCATTGCCCTTGGTCCATAGGCGGTTATTACCAAAACCGCTATGTCATAGAAGGAGAAGTGCGGTACCCTGGGTAAAAAGGGAAAAAGAGAAGTTTCTCGAGGCTTCTAGATGATAAGCCTTGTGTACTGCCTTATCCCTACTATTGTGGGTTGGTTGAGCTCGATATCCCTCATCCTAGGATCTTAGAGGCCACCTCACAAATTAATTTCTCAACCATCTCTATCCATTAAAGCCCTATAAATATGAGCTCATAGCCATGGTCGAGGGGAGAACATTAAAGGTATTGTTATGCCGTTGGATTGATTCTTGGCCCAAGATCATTTGGAGAGAGCATAGAGAGCTAGAGCCGGAGCTTTTGGGGATGAAGAGCTGGTTTCATGGAAATGCATGTCAACACTAAGGCTTGGTTGTAAACTTCTTCATATTTCTAATGCAAGTTGATTTCTATCCCACATATGATGTTGTTGTTGTGATTTTGCATATATATGTTGCTAGATTCCTTAGTCACTAGCATAGATTAGTAGATCATATTCTGGTTGCTTTGATTCATTTCGTGTTGAGCTTTTTGCAGGTACACCGGTGAACTACCAAAGCCTTGTATTCCAGATATCTATAGCGTCTAGGGAGAGTCTTCAACCTCTGTCCTCTATTTGTTCTAGATCTGAACTATTTAGACCAGTGGAACACCTTGCCGTCTGCATGAGGTGAAATATTCTAGCTAACAAATCTGGCGACTCCGCTGGGGAAACGCTCTTATAACACCTACGAAGCGCGGTTCCAGGTAAACATTAGCCCAAAACTATTTTTCCTCATTTTTCTTTGTAAAAATTTGGACTTTTGATTGCTTTCAGTTCTATTATCAGGCTTGTGTTACTGAATCTGATGTGTGTGGCTTGCTGCTTTGATGGTTTAAGATTGATTTGAGTGGAATTTCAAAAGTTTATTTAGTCTTTTTTATTGTTCATCCGCTTCTTGCTTGTTGGTGGTGCTCAAAGAAGGATTTCTTGTTTTCTGAAAGCTAGGGTGCTCATTGAACTCTCTTTTCGTCGCATATACTGAAAGAAGAACACTAGATTAGCTTCTAAATTTCATTTCTTGCTTGCATAGTAAACTTCTTTTTCTTTCCTTCAAAAAAGAAAAGTTTTGCTTGAGATTAGGACATCATATTTGAGCGTTGGATTTGGGTTTTCTGATTGGATTTACAAGCTTTCAAGACCTTTATGATCTTTTGTCTCTCATGCATATAGGACTATCTCGATCAAAATATAAAAAAATGGTAGTTTTAAGTTAGATTTGCTTATGTTTTTGAGAAATTTGAAAAGTTAGAGTATGATTGGCATATAGGTGTGCTTGGTGTTGTTCTTTTAGGAAAAGAGATTCTCACCCTTCTCATTTGCTTTCGAAAAGAAGAATTTGGTTTGTAAAAGTGTTTGCTTGTCTTTGATTTGATGTTCATGACTATTGATTGGAATGATTTTTGGTTTTGAAACAAAAAGAAAAACACTCTCTTCCCTCCCGTAAGTAGGCATACTGAACGGTAAAGTGAACATTTGCACAAGCATATTGGATGGTTTTACTTTTCTGTCAAAACATCATGCATTCACCTAACCGTACAAGTTAAAATTAACGGTAGTTGTAGGTTAAAATTTATGTAGTAACTTGAGTGATAGGTTAGAGATGTGTTTGGGTGTCGTAAAACGTATGAGCTGTCGCTATTTGTCGGCATTACATTCCGGGACTCGCGCGGTTCTTCCATGTACCGTCGGTATATCGAACGGCCTTTCACGTACCCTTGAGGTATATAGAAAGCTACTTCATGTACTCGATTTTATATCGGAAGGCCCCTTGTGTATAGTTATGCATTAGATAGCACTACTACCGATTTGAGCTCCCATGTACCTTGAGTATATCAGGAGACCCCACTAGGGTACCTTATCTATCTGAGAAAAGCCCTTTGGATGTCTTGTTTGGAGCCATACACCGAAAAATAGAATTCGGGGAGATTTCTACGCACATACCCTCTAGGTATATCGTCGGTGGCACCTTCTTGACAATCCTAGTGAGAGACCTGACTTTTGAACTCCTCCTGTCATTTTAAGTCTACTTGTTTTTTACCTATAGTTTGAGTACGGAAGTCTTTCGGTGTGTTTTTCTAGATTTTCAAACCCTAGGTTATATAGGAACTATACAAACTGGTTGAGTTAAGACAGTCCAGAAGAGTACAGGGCTTGCCACCTGATTTTATTCATGTTTCAGGAGTAAATCCTATGGAAGCTATCAACCAAGGAGCTGCTACCACCTCCCAAGTGGGAGATAATATGGTGGTGGAAAGTGGATTACCATATTCTTCACACTCGCCTCCCTTGGTCCAACAGCCTTCCCAGGAAGATTCATCGTCCCATTCTCCCTTGGAAGGTCATGTTGATGATACCTGTCTGGACTTTGGTCCTAATGCTCCTTTTTGGGAGACACCTATCGGACAAGCCATTACTTCATTTGGCACCCATGCAATCTCTTCTGACATGGAAGAAGAACGCAGGAAATACCGTGCTACTATTCTCTGTGCACAGGATATTTATAAGTATATAGATAACATCTTAGGTCCAACACTACCAAGATCCACATCTGTTCCTAGGGGATATCGTTCACTCACTGAATCTATGAGACCCATCGAACCAATTATAGATCGTCTGTTGACACCCCGTAACCCAATTCAAATTTCCACCCCTCTCACCTCTTATGTTATGTCTGTTCCAAATCCTCCCATTTCTTTTGCATTTGGGGCCCAACCTTCAATTCATGTTTCGTCAGTACCTTTGAATGCCAGGGGGCAACCCCCGGCACGACCTACATTATCTGATACCGGAGTTGTACCTAGTCAAGGGCAGACCTCTAACATAGAAACATCTACAATTTTTGTCCCTCCCACCCACACTAATGTGGTAAATCCCCCATCTAGTTCATGTCAGCCCTTGGGGGCTGTTGGCAGTCAGCAACAACCCCTTCATTTTTCATTAAAATGAAGGGAGATCAGCTCTCTTTTATGATTTACCTTTAAAACTTATAAAAGAGTGCCTTCAGAATCTTCGATTCTAAAGGTACTCTCAATTGTAGAAGAGTCAAGGGACATATTAGAAGCTTTTGAAAACATTTTAATAAACTTGATAATTAGCCGATGTCAATTTCATCATTTGTTATATAATCAATTCTATCATTAATTAATCTATCTGATTATATATATTGATTTAATAAATTCAAAGGGATAGTATGCTAATTGGGGTTCAACGAAAACACATTTTGAATTTGTTTAAAGATGGTCATTGATAAGATATTATAAGTTCTTAAAATCCTAGAACTAAAGGTGAATTATTAAATTAAAATTCTTATTAAACCTAAAAGTTCACATTTCATATGTAACTTAAATATCTTACCATGACTTTATAAAACTGTGTATATATATAGCTAGTGGAAAAACAAATAAATGAGTCTCATTTTGACATCTTCATATGTTATAGTTTTATGGCTTTGTATCCTATCAAATTCGATTTGGGATATTAATGGATAGGATTTTGTAAAGTTTTAAACTATATCAATGAGACTTTATGTATATACATAAGTTAGATCATTAGTTAGTTGTAGTGCAAATATTAGGGTTTACTGGTTTTGAAACTATATCGTCATATTAATAAACGCGACCACCTTTCACGTATAATCTGGAGGAGATCATCAATTGACCGTTTTCATAAGGATACATGACCCATATGTCAAATAAATAACACCTGTTACTTGGATCGTTGCGTTGGCATGAAGATTTGGCTAACACCTTGCGATTAATTGACAGCTGTAAATGTATTAATGAATTGTATCAGCAGGATTTAATGTTGTATATGACTGATAACCATTCTATTTTGTAATGTTGTACGAACTCATCATGACCACTGTGTGTAATCAATGTCTCGATTTATGATTCATGACTCGAATGATCCCTGATATGTAGAGTTCATTAATATTTACAGTTAGTTGTGGTTAGTCATGCATTTATCATAGCAAAACGTTGGTTGTAGTGTTCATCATCTCTAAATTCAGTTAAAATGGCCAAATTTGGAGCCCTCATCTCTATCAGGCATGAAGCATGTGAGGATTGGACATTTCGCATCTTGTCTTTTACCTGGGTGCCTATCCCTTCCCTCTTCACGACTCCATTCATTCCATTTTGTAATCGGGATAGTAGTGAGGAAGCCATGGCTCCACTTAGTCGTTTTGAAATTTCAGGGTTAGAGCTTATAGAAGCTGATGAGAATGTTGCCCTGGCATTTGAGAAGATTGGTTGGGGTCAGTTCTTTAGGTGCTTTAATGGCCATAACGTGGAGGTGACCAAACGGTTTGCGTTGAGTTTGAAAGAAAACGTAGCACAGGTTGGGGATTTTCGGTTTATCATTAACGAAGGCAAAATTGCAAAGGCCACAAAGCTCCCACAAACCGGAGAGCGATGGTTAAAGGTGGTAAGGTGAATAAAAACAAGTGTCAGTCCTTGCTATTTCCATTGCCAGCTAGTGCAAAACTGAAGATTGGGGTTTCGGTCAGGTTTCTGAAGCCGGAATGGCGAGCCTTCTATGAGATCTTGGTTAGGTACGTATCATGCAATGGACGATTTTATCACCTACGACTTCTGTTAGCATTAAAAGGCTATAAACTTAATTTTCCATTCTACCTATGGCAAAGTCTGAAAAAAATGTCGCATTCAGTTCAAAGTTTCGATAATCCTGATAGAAGTCTATTTCATCATGGTTTAGTCAAAATTATAATACAGCATCAACTGTCTCTTAATGGTAAATCGTGGGATGAATTTTTAATTGAATGTCAATTAGGGCCGACTCAATATTGGCCAAACCCTTCCCCAAAGACCCGTAGGATACGAAATTCTACTGTAAAATTTGAAGTTAGTAATGTTCATGAGGCTGAATCAAAGGATGAAGAGCTTCAGGAAAACAATCCACCCATAAATACTGGTATCAGGGATGATGGGGTCAGGAATGTAGCTCCCTTGTTCTCTGAAGCAACCTTGAACCAATCTCCAACTGATAAACGCTGTAGTACACCTGCAAAGACAGGGGACAAGTTAACCAAAGATGAAGATGTTAACACTGTTGATTATAAAAACCCCTCTGAGTTGAATACTTCTCGTAAACTTAGCAATGATTCTATGCATAAACTAGAACAACTAGCACAGGTATGCTGTGACAGAGGGGGTTTTGAATCAAAAAATATTGTGTTTGTTCGTACGAGAAGGGTTACTAGAAGCATGAACAATACACCTACAGCTTCTGTTCCTATGACTACTCAACAGAGTACTGAGCCAGCAATTATCCAGCTTGAGGACGACGTTCCATCGTCGGTTCCTGAAACTACTTGTATGGATGATCCTACTCTTATAAAGAATAATAGTGCAAAATTGACCTAAGACATTACAGAGTCGACTAAGGCAGAAGTTGCTCCATCATGTATGGATGCCTATGGTTCAGGCCCCGAGCCCCCTTTGGTGAGCTTTCCATCACCTGTTCAAGACGAAGATAAACCTGATTCTTCTCAGGTAACAGATTCATGCCATGACAAGGAGGAGGAAACTCTCCAACAAGTTTTGGACAGGGTATACGAGACTAAGATTATAGAATTGAAAGATGAACTTAAACAGTGTCAATCTAATGCAGCTTTGATAGAGGTGGAAAATAAGACGTTCAGGGAGGAGTTGTTGAACTGGATTAACAGGTGGAAAGAAATGAACATTAAAAAGAAACAATATAAAAAGGCGAAAAAATAAATGATAGGTACAAATCAACATCTGCTTGAACAAGTAGAAAAACAAAAGTTAGTGATCATCAGGCTTAAAGCCAAACTAGCCGAAGCCAGAAGAGTAGTCGATCTTCAAAATAGAACCTGATGATTATTTCCATTTTCAGTTACATGGGTTGTTTCTCTATCAAACAGGTAATAAAAGTTTTTGTTGTGCATGCCTGTAAAATCGCAGATTTTACAGGCACACATATAAATTATAGTTTCTTCTGTTATTTCTGATTAAATTCTGTTTTTAATAAGATGTTTTTGTTTGTTTAAAACAGGTGGGTATGTCATCGCTATCCTCTACAGTTTCAGGACGTGTCTAATATTGTTGTTTCAGAAGGTATTCTATTAGTTTGTGTGGTTTCAAAACATGGAATCATGATTGACCCTGCACGAACCCAAGCCATTTCAAAAATAACTTTCCCTTCTAGCAAGAAAGCAATGCAATCATTTCTTGGAAAAATAAATTTTGTTAGAATATTTATTCCCAGTTTCTCCGAAATCATTCGTCCATTGCAGAAAATGATTAAGAAAGATGCTATTTTTAATTGGGGACAAACTAAAAAAGAATCATTTCAGAAAATTTTAGAAGCCATTTCAGAAGCTCCTAGCCTTCTAAGCCCAGATTTTAACAAAGATTTCATATTGTATACTTTCACTTCTGATATTTCATATGCAGCAGTTTTAACCCAATTAAATCAGCAAAATAATGAAGTACCAATCTCCTTCATGAGTTCAAATTTCAAAGGTGTTGAACTTAATTATCATGAAGTTGATAAACAAGCTTTTGCTGTTTTTAAAGCTGTTAAACATTTTCGTCCATATTTATTGAAATCTAAAACGAAAATAATAGTCCCTTTTTCCTCAGTCAAAAACTTGTTACTGCAAAAGGACTTAGGTGAGAAAAGAGCACCTTGGATGAAAGCCCTTCAAGAGTATGACTTAGAAATTAAACCCTCAACGATAGTCAAAGGTCAAGGATTATGTAAATTAGCTGTTGAAGCTGCCCATCTACCTAATGATAAAGCGTAAACTATCATTGATGAGGTTTTACTTACCAAAGAAATTTATTTTTATCCTCCACCACAAGATTCCTGGTATACATACATAAGGATACTTTTAGAAACAGGGACTGCCCCTGATTACTTAGAACCAAGGAAGAAAAGAGCACTTAGATTAAAATCTGCTCCTTATTTATTAATTGATAATGTCCTCTTTCGGAGAAATTTAGACGGAGTATTGCTTCGATGTCTAGACAAAGATGAAACGGAAGTAATTCTGAAGGAGTTACATTCTGGACCAGCAGGAGGTCATTTTTGTGGAGAAACTACTGCGCATAAATTTCTTAGGGCTGGTTATTATTGGCCTACCTTGTTTCGAGATTCCTATACTTTTGTTAGAAAATGCCAAGAATGTCCACTTGCTGCGGGAAGGGTTAAGAAACCTGCTTTTCCTTTACAACCTGTTTCAGTTGAAAGACCCTTTCAGCAATGGGGTATTGATATAGTAGGGCCAATAAATCCTCCCTCATCTAAGCAACACAAATACATAATAACTACAACTGATTGTTTTACTCATTGGGCAGAAGCTGCACCATTAAGGGTTGTAAATACCAATCAGGTTATATTATTTTTAGAATTCTTCATCATAACAAGATTTGGTATTCTAGATTCCCTCGTCTTTGATAATGCTTCATATTTTTCATCAATTGAGTTAACTCAATTCGCCTTAGAGAAGGGAATAAGAATCAGGTATTCAGCTAACTACCATCCTCATGGAAATGGTTTAGCTGAATCAACAAACAAAAATTTATTGAAAATTCTCAAAAGAACTATTTCAGCTCACCATCGAGATTGGCATGTAGAATTAGTCAATGCCCTTTGGGCAGACAGAGTAACTCCTAAGGTTGCGATAGGTAACTCACCCTTCTTCTTAGTATATGGAACTGAAGCTATTTTACCACTGAATTTATTCTTACCTTCATTACAGTTAGCTCAGTCTGTTCAAGATGAAGAATGTCCAGTAATGGAAAAGAGAATTAACACTTTGATAAAGCTTAAGGAAGAAAGAGAAAAGTCAAAACAGCACTTTACAAAACATCAACAAATTGGCATGTAGAATTAGTCAATGCCCTTTGGGCAGACAGAGTAACTCCTAAGGCTGTGATAGGTAACTCACCCTTCTTCTTAGTATATGGAACTGAAGCTATTTTACCACCGAATTTATTCTTACCTTCATTACAGTTAGCTCAGTCTGTTCAAGATGAAGAATGTCCAGCAATGGAAAAGAGAATTAACACTTTGATAAAGCTTGAGGAAGAAAGAGAAAAGTCAAAACAACACTTTACAAAACATCAACAAATTGTGAAATCTTGGTTTGACCAATCCTTTAGTTCCAATTGAGAATTTTAGGTGGGAGACTTAGTTTTAAAATGGGATAAATTTCACGAGGAAAAGGGAGATCATACTAAGTTTCAGAAGCTTTGGTTAGGTCCAAGTACCTTTCGATTACAAACACTTGAAGGTCAGTTCGAAACATTCCCAGTGACTGGACTGATCCTGAAAAAGTATTTCTGTTAATATTTTTGGTCTTAAAATGTATATAATTGGTTTTTCTGTTTGTAAATAAATTTATATTTTTTGTATACAAACTGAATTATAGTTTATAGAATTTAAGGATGATGAGAAATTCATAAAACTTTTGTAACTTTCAAACATCATTCTGTTATTGCAGTCAGTTTTAATTCTGTTAATCAAATATTACAGGCTGTCAAATTTTTGTATATAATCAGTCAGTAATCTTTAGTTAGCAGCTAAAGAAATAAATGTAAATAAATAAATCTTCTAGTTAAAAAAAATAAAAAATAAAAAAATAAAAAAACCCAGTCAGTTTGCTCGTTAGCTTGAAATTATGATACTAGACTGAAATCTTTTAAAAATTTGTTCAGGATGATCAAGGTTTCTTCAATCTATGAAAAACCTATCATTATTTTATTTTTAAGTGTTACTCAGATTATTCCTCGCCTTTTTATTTCTTATAAAAGTTGGGATAGCTTATTAATGTCTTTTTCGAAGCTTGTACTTTTGAAAAACTCTTACAGATCTCTACCATCAATCTTCAAAAGTATTTACAATCTGAAAACTTTTTAGAATTTGTTCCAGTCAATAAAATGGTAAAATGAGGGACGGGAGGTCTTAGTAATAAGCCAGTCTGTTCAGAATAATAAACATCACTAGTATGACATTATTAGGAAACTAGTAATGGCTTTTGGTTTTAACAAACCAAGAGATAAGGGGTCTCATCACGAGCCAACTGATTCATTTTCTGGTGATATTAATGACTGACATTGCCATTTGGTCACCATGATGGGTAATGATCTCTCATTTTTTAAAATTTAAAAGTTAAAAGTGAATAAATAAAACATAAATTATGACTGAAGAATAGGAGGTCTCATCAAGAGCCGGCCTAATCATGATCATCAGTGCTGTCTAGAATAACTTCATTTCTGATCACCAGGGTGATGGCTTTTGATTTAAAAAATTAAAAGACAAGAGGTCTCATCACGAGCCGGCTTGCTTATTCCAGATAGTTCTCATGAATGATACTATCACATTGGGATACCATACCTAGATAGTAGTCTTCAGTCAAAATTATTGTTTAAAGAAAAGAAAAGCAAACAAAAAGAAAATTATTATGTTTATGGAACAAATTCTAGAAAGTTTTCAGAAAACTAGATTTCTATACTCTATGCTAATGGTGCAGGTTATTAGTATTATGAAGTACTTTGTTTCGATCAGGATATTTTTAAGTTTATCCCTAACTAGATCTATATTTCAAAAGATGGAATATTTCTGAGTTATACTTATGAATATGAATAAAAGTAATGGTTTTTATTTAGATAAAGAATTTTTTATTGTTTTTTATAAGTTTTAAGATTTTGTTTATATCATTGTAAGTTGTATGAGTAGAGATAACTGGTTTGCCCAGGTTGTCTCCATTTGTTGGCAGTCAGCAACAACCCCTTCATTTTTCATTAAAATGAAGGGAGATCAGCTCTCTTTTATGATTTACCTTTAAAACTTTTAAACAAGTGCCTTCAGAATCTTCGATTCTAAAGGTACTCTCAATTGTAGAAGAGTCAAGGGACATATTAGAATCTTTTGAAAACATTTTAATAAACTTGATAATTAGCAGCTGTCAGTTTCATCATTTGTTATATAATCAATTCTATCATTAATTAATCTATCTGATTATATATATTGATTTAATAAATTCAAAGGGATAGTATGCTAATTGGGGTTCAACGAAAACACATTTTGAATTTGTTTAAAGATGGTCATTGATAATATATTATAAGTTCTTAAAATCCTAGAACTAAAGGTGAATTATTAAATTAAAATTCTTATTAAACCTAAAAGTTCACATTTCATATGTAACTTAAATATCTTACCATGACTTTATAAAACTGTGTATATATATAGCTAGTGGAAAAACAAATAAATGAGTCTCATTTTGACATCTTCATATGTTATAGTTTTATGGCTTTGTATCCTATCAAATTCGATTTGGGATATTAATGGATAGGATTTTGTAAAGTTTTAAACTATATCAATGAGACTTTATGTATATACATAAGTTAGATCATTAGTTAGTTGTAGTGCAAACATTAGGGTTTACTGGTTTTGACACTATATCGTCATATTAATAAACGCGACCACCTTTCACGTATAATCTGGAGGAGATCATCAATTGACCGTTTTCATAAGGATACATGACCCATATGTCAAATAAATAACACATGTTACTTGGATCGTTGCGTTGGCATGAAGATTTGGCTAACACCTTGCGATTAATTGACAGTTGTAAATGTATTAATGAATTGTATCAGCAGGATTTAATGTTGTATATGACTGATAACCATTCTATTTCGTAACGTTGTACGAACTCATCATGACCACTGTGTGTAATCAATGTCTCGATTTATGATTCGTGAATCGAATGATCCCTGATATGTAGAGTTCATTAAGATTTACAGTTAGTCATGCATTTATCATAGCAAAACACTGGTTGTAGTGTTCATCATCTCTAAATCCAGTTAAAATGGCCAAATTTGGAGCCCTCATCTCTGTCAGGCATGAAGCATGTGAGGATTGGACATTTCGCATCATGTCTTTTACCTGGGTGCCTATCCCTTCCCTCTTCACGACTCCATTCATTCCATTGCATAATCGTGATAGTAGTGAGGAAGCCATGGCTCTGCTTAGTCGTTTTGAAATTTCAGGGTCAGAGCTTATAGAAGCCGATGAGAATGTTGCCCTAGTATTTGAGAAGATTGGTTGGGGTCAGTTCTTTAGGTGCTTTAATGGCCATAACGTGGAAGTGACCAAACGGTTTGCGTTGAGTTTGAAAGAAAACATAGCACAGGTTGGGGATTTTCAGTTTATCATTAACGAAGACAAAATTGCAGAGGCCATGAAGCTCCCACAAACCGGAGAGTGATGGTTTAAAGGTGGCAAGGTGAATAAAAAGAAGTGTCAGTCCTTGCTATTGCCATTGCCAGCTAGTGAAAAACTGAAGATTGGGGTTTCGGTCAGGTTTCTGAAGCCGGAATGGCGAGCCTTCTATGAGATATTGGTCAGGTACGTATCGTGCGATGGACGATTTTATCACCTACATTATTATCACCTACGACTTCTATTAGCATTAAAAGGCTGTAAACTTAATTTGTCGTTCTACCTATGGCAAAGTCTGAAAAAAATGTCGCATTCGGTTCAAAGTTTCGATAATCCTGATAGAAGTCTATTTCATCATGGTTTAGTCAAAATTATAATACAGCATCAATTGTCTCTTAATGGTAAATCGTGGGATGAATTTTTAATTGAATGTCAATTAGGGCCGACTCAATATTGGCCAAACCCTTCCCCAAAGACCCGTAGGAAACGAAAGGCTACTGTAAAATCTGAAGTTAGTAATGTTCATGAGGCTGAATCAAAGGATGAAGAGCTTCAGGAAAACAATCCACCCATAAATACTGGTATCAGGGATGATGGGGTCAGGAATGTAGCTCCCTTGTTCTCTGAAGCAACCTTGAACCAATCTCCATCTGACAAACGTTGTAGTACACCTGCAAAGACAGGGGACAAGTTAACCAAAGATGAAGATGTTAACACTGTTGATTATAAAAATCCCTATGAGTTGAATACTTCTCGTAAAATTGGCAATGAGTCTATGCATAAACTAGAACAACTAGCACAGGTATGCTGTGACAGAGGGGGTTTTGAATCAAAAAATCTTGTGTTTGTTCATACGAGAAGGGTTACTAGAAGCATGAACAATACACCTACAGCTTCTGTTCCTATGACTACTCAACAGAGTACTAAGCCAGAAATTATCCAGCTTGAGGACGACGTTCCATCGTCGGTTCCTGAAACTACTTGTATGGATGATCCTACTCTTATAAAGAATAATAGTGCAAAATTGACCCAAGAGATTACAGAGTTGGGTAAGGCACAAGTTGCTCCATCATGTATGGATGCCTATGGTTTAGGCCCCGAACCATCTTTGGTGAGATTTCCATCACCTGTTCAAGACGAAGATAAACCTGATTCTTCTCAGGCAACAGATTCATGCCATGACAAGGAGGAGGAAACTCTCCAACAGGTCCTGGACAGGGTATACGAGACTAAGATTATAGAATTGAAAGATGAACTTAAACAGTGTCAATCTAATGCATCTTTGATAGAGGTGGAAAATAAGACGTTCAGGGAGGAGTTGTTGAACTGGATTAACAGGTGGAAAGAAATGAACATAAAAAAGAACCAATATAAAAAGGCAAAAAAATAAATGATAGGTACAAATCAACATCTGCTTGAACAAGTAGAAAAACAAAAGTTAGTGATCATCAGGCTTAAAGCCAAACTAGCCGAAGCCAGAAGAGTAGTCGATCTTCAAAATAGAACCTGATGATTATTTCCATTTTCAGTTACATGGGTTGTTTCTCTGTCAAACAGGTAATAAAAGTTTTTGTTGTGCATGCCTGTAAAATCGCAGATTTTACAGGCACACATATAAATTATAGTTTCTTTTGTTATTTTTGATTAAATTCGGTTTTTAATAAGATGCTTTTGTTTGTTTAAAACAGGTGGGTATGTCATCGCTATCCTCTACAGTTTCAGGATGTGTCTAATATTCTGGATTTCAGTTGGAAGACGTGGATGTGTATTGAAGACTGGAATTTCGACCCAGCCACGAATTTGCCAATTCCCTTAAATCAGCAAATGTTTCAGGCTAGTTGTTTTTATTGTTATCTTCTAGTGACAGGTATCTGATGAAAAGAGATTCGATTCTCTTTGATAGTTATAGGAATCCTATAGTATTGCATATAGCATTGATGGGAAAAATGAATCGAAAGACTGGTAGTATTATATAAGCTAGGAATTTTTATGAGATAGAGGAGGGAGTGCCTGAAGCAAAAATACTCGAAATACTATTTTGATACTAGTTTATTCCTGGCTGAAGTTTTATCTTTGGAAATGGGATGTGACTGGAAATCTCCAAGTTGATATCGTGATTGGTATTATTTTGGATACTCTTTATATTTCAGTATATAATCTTCTACTTTTAACATTAATGCAGTATACTTGGTTATACTTGTGTTTATTAATCAGTATTTCACTTTGTCAAAGCAATATTGCATTTGAATTAGTATATTATTGTAACTGAATTTCTCAGTGTGTCTACTTTTCGGTGCTACTACTGAAAATTCAAGATATGATGATATATATATGTTTATGTCTGGTTGATTTCATTTGTATTGTTTCGATGATTTCATATTGAATACTATTTCTTATTCAAATATCTAATGTTGGTTATTAATTATTAATTGATTAGACATTTCAGAAAATTCGAAGTAATTATTTATTTCAGTTTCTTTGTCAAGTTATTTTATAGCAGAATGATTTAGTGTAGATGATCTAAGTATTTTTATTTAGATCTTACTCCTTATCTTTTTGTTCATCATTATATTAATTAATAATTAATATAAATACTCAAAACGCTCTCAACTGAGATAGGATAGATAAAATAGTTAAGATAGTTCAGTTATTATTATTCTAGTATAGTCTATATTTAACAGTTGTTAAATAATATTTTTATAATTTTTGAGTAATTTTAATAGTCTTTTATATTTAAGATATTAAATATAAAACCCCCAAAAAACGAAGACATTCCTTAAGAAAGCAATTGTAGGATAACATAGGTAGTAGAAAACTAATTATAGGATTCATTTAGGTAGAAATAACTTTAGGATAGACTTTTACTGAATTTTAGTTCTCCCTAAAGAGAAAATTCAGTTGGTAGCAGGACCATAACCTGCAAGGTTTTGCTATTCCAAACACACCGGACGCTGCTTTAAGCTGATTGTGTGGGAATAACCTCCTTGTTGGCCTAGGTCAGAAAATCAGGCCAACAGGGGCATAACTTGTTACCATTCAGTCTTCTAGTGGTTATGGTTATCAAATACCTATAGGTAATCATCCATCCAATCCTATAGAAATTCCTTATACTGGAATTCCAAACCCTAGTAACACTTTTACGCCATGGGGGCAACCCAATTGGTCTTACATGACATCCATGGGAGGGATACCTATACATACTGCGGGAGGTGCGAGAGGACCACCTTATGGAGGTCCACCCCCTGGGGGACCTCACGGTCCCAGAGGATCTGGCAACTTTCCTCCTCATGGTCCTGGAGGTCCTAACGGTCTTGGGGGACCTGGTGGCTTTCCTCCTTATGGATATGGAGGGTCTGATGGCCCTCCACCTAGTGGTTCCAGTGGTTCTAGAGGTTTACCACCTCCTGGAGGCTCTAGAGGGTCTGGTGGTCCGCCTCCTGGTGGTCCTGGTGGTCCTAGTGGTCTTGGTGGTATTGGTGGTCCCGGTGGTCCTGGTGGTCCCGGTAGCTCTGGCAGTCCTCCTCCTAGAGGCCCTGGTGGTCCTAGTGGTCCTAATTCTGGAAATCAACCCCCCATGGGTGGATCCTCTTGTGGTTCTTCCTCACAGCAACCTATTTATCAGTCTACCTATGGCCCTACTAGTAATTATATGCCATATCAATATTACCAGTATGTGCAACCAAATAGACAGTTACCTTTCCTAGCAACTTTGGACTTGCCTGATTTGTCCAAGTTGATTAATGATCCCATTCGACACAATCCCTTGTGGCCTCCCATTCCGGTAAAGTTACCATCGCATATTCCAAAATTCGATGGGAAGTAGGGCGAAGATCCACGGAATCATGTTATCACTTTTCATTTGTGGTGTTCGTCGAACTCCCTCATGGATGATTATGTTCGGTTACGACTCTTTCAGTGAACTTTGACCGGTACGGCCGCGAAGTGGTACATTGAACTCCCACAACATTTGTTTGTGGATTTTGGCTCGTTGGCAACCATATTTATTACGCACTTTCAACTCCCTATCCGTTATGAAACAGGCACTGAACTTTTAACTTCTCTACGATAGAACACCTCCACCCACATTTCTAATCATATTCATGAGTGGAGAAGGCAGAGAAGGCTTATTAAGGCCCCTATTCCGGATTAGTTGTTAGCTTACTGGTTCACTAAGTCCTTGTTGCCTCCTATTACCCAAGATGTGGCCATGGGCGGTGTCATTACCGAAGAGTAGGCTATTATTCGGGCTCAGTACCTAGACTTGTTCTATTCCCAATTCGGGACTCTTTATGACCTGATTTCTCAAGCTCCTCGCCCCAGTACTGACCCTGCCAAGCCACCAGCAGAAGTACCTGTTGATGGGGTTGTTGGTTCAATCCAGTCCCCATCCGTAGCGAAACCTGCCAAGCAAACCCAAACCGCTACTCCTTCGACTCCTAAGGTTTCTACCGAGGTCAATTCTATTCAAAGTACTCAAACCTTGGGTAATAAAAAGAAAGGTAAAAATCAAAATAAAAAACCTAGAAACCAACAGGAGACCCCATGATCAACCAATAATGACAACGACAAAGGGAAAAGGAAGGCTAAATATACTTGTCCATTATGCGGTAGTGACCATTTTTCAAAGGAGTGTCCCCATCGGGATGAAATCTCCAGTTTCTAAATTCTAATCCCGCACCTGCAATACTTACGGATCCCTTTCCCTCTCAACAACAACTGGTAGACCACATGTCTAACCAGGGTAACTCTAGTTCATCGAAGGAAATTCGTATGATGTCCTCAGATACCATTCATCTACCAACTTGAAGCCAGAATTATGATAAACTCGTAGATAAGAAAGAAGATCAATCTTCTTCAGGGAAAGCTCCCTCTACTAGTTCTCTGGAATCCTCGTCTACTATTCCCTTGTCTATCAAGAAGCCTACTCTCGACATGATTTTGCGCCCACCAAAGAATACTGTCCGGAAGGCTGTCTTTAATCTGAATACCCGAGCTACCCAATTCTATAATGTAGTTGAAGATCTCGCTCAGGCACCTTGTGCGATGTCTACCCTCAAAGTACTCCAAAGTTGCCCCACACAGCGCAAGAACTTGTTGACAGCTTTAGGAGCTGTAGACCCGGATAACACTAACTTGATTCACTTCAATGTTGAAAACTATAAACCTAGATTACCGCATAAACTCACTTTTTTAGATCATTATGAAAGTAGTGGGAAAGAAAGTCTTTCGAACGGTACTAGATGAAGGAGCTTTGACCTCGGTGTTATCTCTAACTTGTTGGAAGCTCTTGGCTCTCCTGAGCTTGTTACATCACCGACGACCCTTAAAGCCTTTTATGGACAAGGTTTCCAACCCCATGGTCTCATATCATCCCTTGCGGTCAAGCTGGGGGGAAAAACCGTTTCCATCCAAGTAGAAGTGGTGGATGCCCCTTTGGATTATAACCTCATTTTAGGAAGGAATTTTTTCTATGCCATGACCGCTGTTGCTTCAACAGTATTTCGAATGGTCCAATTCCCGCATCTTGGGAGAATTGTTACCATTGACCAGCTTGATTTATATACATCGGATGTTACTAGTTCCACAGCTAATAACATCCCCATGTTAGGTCAGTCCCCTCCCCCTTACCAGTCGATTGGGGTAGGTATGCTGAAGGATTCATCCCTTATGGGGATTTTTCCCTCTACTCCTCCTAGCACGGATACCGCGACAGTACATATGATCGCCTCATTTGATTTTGAGTCCAAGGGCAAAAATGTTGTTGAGTCCACCTCATTGAGCCCACAGGAAGCTATGTATGACACCATTCAAAATTCTTCTGATGATCACACTAATGACCTTCATTTAGTGGCTTCGGATCCTTACCATTTACCGTACTGGTTAGAACCTTCTCTTCTGATTCTAGATTATCTCTCCGAGAACTTTCCTTCCAACAAGTCCATTATAGAGATCATGAATAGGGATGAGCCCATTTGGGAGGATCACCATCATAGATCCATGTTCCTCCAGAATACTAGTTTGGGTAGCCATGATTTTGCATCCTTGTTTCCTACTCATATTGTCAACATTCCACAAAGTCCTATATTGTTGCAAGATACAGATTCTAAAGAAAACCTTTTCAACATTACTCAGACGAACCCAATCGACATATCAGCCAAGCTTGATGTTATTGAGCATGTTCATGTTGGGCAGAACTACTCCACAGATGAATCTGAAGCATATCATGGCGCTTTTTAAGGAATTCCATGATATTTTTGCCTTGTCCTATGAAGAGATTTCGGGGATTGACCCTTCCATTGTGGTCCACGAGATTAAAACTTATCCCATGGCTAAACCTGTCAAGAAAAAACTTAGGCAAGTCCATCCTATGAAGGTTGCATCTATTAAAGATGAGATTGAGAAACTTCTAAAAGCTGGTTTTATTTATCCTATACCTCTGACGGAATGGGTATCGAACGTTGTCCCTGTCAATAAAAAGCAGGGCACCATTAAAGTCTGCATCGACTTTAGGGATTTAAATAAAGCATGTCCCAAGGGAAACTTTCCTACCCTGCATATCGATCAGATTATCGACAACTGTGCTAGAAGTGTCATCTTTTCATTCATGGATGGCTTCTCCGGCTACAATCAGATTGAGATATTGCCCTCCGATCAACATAAGACAGCATTCATTTTCCCATGGGGAACCTTTGCATATAAGAATTTACCTTTTAGCTTGAAAAATGTTGGAGCCACGTTCCAGCATGCGATGTCCTATGCATTTCACAACATTAAACATATTGTTGAACCGTACCTTGACAACCTCCCTGCTCATTCACAGCGACGAGAGGACCATCCTGGTCATCTTAGAGACGTATTCCTGAGATTCCGTCATTATAATATACGACTCAATCCACATAAATGTGTTTTTTGCGTTGAGACGAGACGTCTGCTTGGCTTTGTGGTATCCAAAGATGCCATCCGGATCGATCCGTTGAAGATTGCCGCTATCATTAATCTACCAGCCCCAACCAACATCCTTGAACTCCAAAGTTTACAAGGGAAGGCAAACTTTCTTCGTCGTTTCATGTGCAATTTCGCAAAATAAACGCACGGTTATATGCGTCTACTCAAGAAGAACATTCCATTATTCTGGGATGACCAAGCCCAACACACCTTTGATAATATTAAGCATGCTCTGACTCATTCACCCATGATACACCCCCCAGATTATTCAAAGGACTTTCTCTTGTATATTGTTGCCTTCGCTACTACCATCGCCATGGTTTTAGTGCAAGACAATCTCCACAGTCAGGACCATGTGATTTATTACACTAGTAAGAATCTTATTGATTCTGAAACCCATTATTCACATGTGCAGAAGCTAGCTTTTGCCATGGTCATTGCTGTGCAAAAATTTCGTCACTACATTCTACTTCGCACTACCACTGTATTGGCAAAGCAGAACCCGATGTACTACATTCTGACTCGTCAGGTACTCGGGGGCAAGTACTCCCATTGGATAGTCGTCCTTCAGGAGTTCGATCTCAAGTTTTCCAAGGTTACATCAAAGAAATCCTTGGTTTTTGTTGAGCTTATGTGTGACCTTACCTGTGCTACCACAGAATCTAAGCCCAGCAATTCATTTCCAGATGAAGTCATGTTCCTAATTAGCACTACTGATCCTTAGTATGGAGATTTGTTGATTTATCTCCAGGCCCAGTGTTTTCGATCGCATCTATCTCGTGATGATCATCGCTGCATCCGTCACCACGCAAAATACTATCTTATCTTGAATGATACCTTGTATAGACGTGGGATTGACTCCATTCTCCGACGATGCCTCACTCGTGAGGAGGTTGAACACGTGCTGAATGATTGCCACTCTAGAGCATGTGGAAGTCATTTATCTAGGATGGCTACAACCCAGAAAATCCTTCGCACTGGCTATTTCTGGCCTTCTGTCTTCAAAGACTGTCATGAGGTTGTTAAGAAATGCCCACCTTGCCAACATTTTTATCCCAAAAAGTGCACCCATCCTGCTCCGCTTCACCCCGTCATTGTCGTTGGCCCTTTTTCCAAATGGGGGATTGACTTCATGCATTGTAAGCCTACCTCAGCCGGGGGGCATGGTTACATCATCGTAGCCATGGATTATTTCACAAAATGGGCTGAGGCCATGCCTGCATCTGCAGAAGTAAGATTGCCACTCTCTTCTTGTTCAATCATATTATAGCTAGATTCGGAGTTCCGCAGTCCATCGTCACTAATCACGGATCTCATTTCCGTAATCAAATGATGGAGGAATTGAGTGCCAAACTAGGTTTTCGCCATGAAAACTCTACGCCGTATTATCCACAAGCTAATGGTCAGGTAGAGGCCATTAACAAGGTTTTGAAAACTATGCTTCGTCGGATGGTTGGAGATCATAAATCCAATTGGAATCTCATTCTTTTTTCCGCTCTTTGGGATTATCGAACTTCCGTGAAAACAGCTACTGGTTTCACGCCATTCTAGCTTGTCTATGGACTTGAAGTTGTCTTGTTGATCCAATGTCGGATTCCATCTTTACAACTTGTCGTCGAACTTCTCCCAGACACTTCTACAGAGGAAGTGAGATTTTTGTACTTAAATAACCTTGATGAGACTCATAGAGATGCTTCCTTGGCTAATGAGGCACATAAGAAACGCGTCAAGGCGTAGTACGATAAATCTGTCCAACCTCGTGTTTTCAACGAGGGTGACCTAGTTTTGACTTATGACCAGAGATATGACAAGCTAGGGAAGGGTAAGTTCGAGTCCATGTGGTATGGACCTTTCGTTATTTCCAAGGTGTTAGAGAAAGGAGCCTATGAGTTAGTTGATTATGATGGAATCCCTTTGGGGCAACCTCGCAATGGGTTGTACCTAAAAAGGTACTATGCCTAGGTTTTCTTGGATGGTATCTTGTATATATGTATATTGATTGACTTTCAGTGTGCTTTCAGTATTTTCAAGATGGTTTTGAGTTTTAGTGTCCGCATCTGTTTACACCATGTTTTGGTCATGCAGATGGCTTTCTACGGCTTCGCTGATGGTGCTTTCCGCGACACCTTGAATCTAGCCTCGGTTGCTTGGGTTCTCTATTCCCCAGCTAAAGATTTGGTCAGTTCAGGAGTGGTTTGTTTAGTTCCTGCTACTAATAACATTGCCGAATATGAAGCAGTCATCGGTCTTCTGACTGAAGCTGCCTCCCAGGATGTCCGTGATCTAGAAGTTTTGATGGACTCTCAACTCGTGGTTTGTCATTTAAACCATGTCTACACCATTAGGAAACTGGTGCTCCTTCACCTCTTCTAGAGGGTACGTTTGTTAGAAATATCATTTGGAACCATTACCTGTAGGCATATCCCTAGGGAACATAATGTAGTTGTTGATTCATTGGCTAATCACATCCTAGATTGGCATATTGCCCATTCATGACGTTAAATCAAACATGGTATATTGTAAATAAACATTTAAAGACACATAGAACTCATAGAAAATGCATTTATCCATTTGAGACATATAAACACCGTGTAAAAGTCTATATATATATATATATATATATATATATATATATATGAAAAAGTTTTACAAAAATAGGTCCCAAGACCTCATCTGAAGCACGTAGGCTTTTAGGAAAAATCATCATACAAAAATCCTGAAGCTATCAGCTTGCAGTATACATGTCTCATCCACTAATGGTGCTTGTGATAGTACATCACTGCTCGAGCCACCCTATGTAGTAGCCTGCTGAATTGGCCTGGTACTCCCACCGTAGATCTCTGATATCTAGTCAGGAGGTCATCTATATCAGCATCTGGGATGTCTAGAGTCAACCTCTCTAGGTTCTCCTCCAACTCGCTGATGATATCATCACCCTGTGGCACGAAGCAAGCTCCATCTCGCCTATCTAATGGAGATGCTCCTCCAGGCCTCGCTGCTCCAACATCTGCATGAAGACAAACAGTTCTCGTCACTTATCATAAAAAATATATAACACAAAAAACATAAAAACATTTTCCATTATTAGGGTTTCTTTCTTCTTACCAATGTCACCCCATTGCCCTCCAGGTGGGAGTGGTAGGTCAGGATCACCTGTAAAATTTGTGCCTACATAGGCATAGTCCTCGACCATGAGCATCTGATCCCGCAGCCATCTGAAGAACGGATCACCGAACTTCACTCTGCCCCTCCCGCTCCTGTGCGAGCCATGACCTGGACCCACCTCATCATACGGGGGTCCCGTGCTCTCAGACTCTGGAAAGTCACCTAGGGCCTCATTTGTGGGACCCGCTCAAAGAAGAAGCAAGATAATATGGAACCAAATCCAAACTGCTTCAGCTCTCCCTACCGACATTTAGTCAGTTGATCCTTGAAGATTGGAAGCAATGCTTCCACCCAGTTGAACACTGTAAGTCCCATAGCCTCTAGGGCATACATCATATGTGCCCTGGAAGCCTGATGCACACCCTGGCTCCCTGCCACCCTCTGCATGGTGAAAAGGATAATCCATAGAGCCCTGTCTATCACTGCCCTGATGGGGATTTTCTTCCTCGATATGCCTATACCTGGTACACAGTGCCAATCTATGAGCTCTCTGGTGGTAATGTCCCCGCAACAGGAAACTATCAGTGAGATGGGGGCACCCCGTCTCGATAGGCCAGTCAGGAAGTAGATATCCTCTACCTCCACTGTAAGTATGTGTTCCCCCACCTCGAAATACTAATGTTCTGGATTCCACATTCTCTGTATGTGTTCCAGTAATCTCTCGTGGGACACCATGCTTGGTGTCTGGAAGAACTTTAAGAGCCCATAGTTCCAGAGTGCAGCAATACAAACTGCATTCCTTTCAACAGTAGAATCCTCATCATCATGTGTTCTTTCCTTCCATATCACCATATTTTGGACACCTAGACCTACCAAAAAAAACAATGGTATGCATTAATATCATCTTTGAATCATTGAAAATCAAAAGAGTGAATGAATTTTGCCCATATCATTTGTTTAACTTCTCCATGGTTGGCACCGCTTGTGCCCCGTTGGAGACAGGCAGTGGCACCACCTGTCCACCGTATTCTTGGTGCGGTTCTCGGGTGGTACCATGTATCTCATAAGGGGTAGCCGCAGTGCCCGCACATTGGATTTTAGGGCTTGCCAAATAGGCCTAAAACCCCACCAAATCCCAAAATAGAAGCTATGAAATGAAAGATAAGGGTTTTAGCTATTACCTGCAACTAACGAGACTGAAAACAAACGGTGGAAACTCTCGATATCATCTGTGGAAGATCCAGCTAGAAAATGCTCCAAGTGCTCTCTGCTAGAGGTAAATAGTGAAATGTTTTGATTTTTTACTATTTACTTGCCTTATATAGACATTTTTTGGGTCTGACTTACTATAGTTTTGATATTACATCATGTTCTGGTCAAAATCTATTTGTCATAATCCCTTAATGTTGATTTTGAATGCATTTAACACTTGTTTATGAGTCATCTGCAGATTGACTTTAGTAAGAAGCTTTGGAAAGTTTGTTTTATGGCTTTTTCATACTTTCACAAAACGAAAAAGGTCATCAAGCGTTTATTACGACACTTTGTCACGCTCGTAAAAATCTAGTATCAAAGTTTTGAGTCCAGTTCAAGTATCTTTCCAGGCTTGTAAAATACGACATTGTGTAAAGAAGCGTCATGGAGTTCTCTTTTCACCTCTTTTTCAGGCTCCTTAAACACGAAAAAGTCGTCGAGTTCGTTTCCGATTCTTTCCAGGCTCATAAAACATTACGTTGTGTAAAGGAACCTCATGGAGTTCTCTTTAAACCCTTTTCAGGCTCCCTAAATACGAAAAGATTGTCGAGCGATCTTGTCTTCTTCATGCTTGTTAAAGTATTTGAAGAGTCGTCCGTCCGACGGTAGGTTATCTCTTTCTCGATTCGGATAGGACTATTTACGAGAAAGGAACACTCTAGCCAATCATGAATGGAAGAGTTCTCTAAGGTATGATTTTATACTTTTTCGGGCCTTAGCGACTAAATCATACGAAAAAGAACCCCTTTGGAGTCTTCTTTCGTATTAGTTCAGACTCTCTAAACATGAATGATGCCAAGTTTTCTTTCAGTGGACTCGTTAAATTAAACATTGAGAGACCCGTTTTGGGAACAAACCCCTCCTCTCTCAGGTTCGTAAAACATATGAGACTGGACTTGTCTTCTGACAAGCTATATCGAGTGTGTGTTACCCTCTTTGAACTCGTAAAACCGAAAAGAGGCACTCATCGATCATGATGGGGGAAAATGGGAAGGGAATCATTTTGCAAATAATGGTAGTTGTTTGTCGTTACCTTTGAACATGGCACTTGTCTGCACAATCATATCAGTCAATTGGGTATTCAGCTAATCTCCATGACGATCCACTTTCATGAGTCATGTCAATCCTTTGAGTCTTTCAAAAGAATGCATTGTCCATTGTCGCATTGTGTATCTGTCCTATCTAGTCATGCTGCCAAGTCATTTTGTCGTGCCACCCGATGTTCAAAGGGGATCTGAAGAAGTTTTACCTATGTATTCTACACAATCTTTTTGTTAGTATCTTTGAGTCAGTCATATGGTTACTACATTCACATCATTCCATAACTATGTTCTGAGTTTCGTGTTGTCGATGTGGGACTCATCATGGCCCTTCTTCGATGAGACTATTCCCGTCGACATCAGTTCATCATCCGGGAAATAGTCTTAGAAACAACATTTAGTACCTTGAGATCTGTATGCCTTAATGGTAGATTCTCTCGCTCTCGACATAGGTTCACATCATTAACCTTTGATCGATAGAATTGATTGAGTGTTTGACATCAGGACATCTATTCACACTCAGTAGATTGTACTAGGGTACCTTGGGAATCATTGGCATTAATGGTGATCTCCCTCGCACTTGTTAATGGTTCACATCATTGGTCGGTGATCAAGCGGTTTCTACCATGTTTGACTTTAGATCATTGTAATCACATGGATAGAATCGTACTTTGTGGAAGACGAGAGGAAGACCCTGGGCATTTGTTTAAAAGCGCTCATTGCTTTTTCCCCAGGTTGCAATGGAGTTTTGTATATCTAGCATGGATCCACATTTGTATGGTCATGGCTATGCTAAAATTTGTGTCTGTATGACATAGATCTATGTTGTATGTCTGGTAGCTATGTCCAAGTTTGAGTCCTCTATCACATGGATCTACGCTGTATTCTAGTAGCCATGCTTGCCTATTCCACTCATGTATCTGCCTTGTATTGTTCTGCAGCTATGAGTTTGGTTACTTATGTTTATGAGTCAACATACTGATGTACTATAGATGCCTACTTGACTGCATACTCCAATTGAGCCGACATTTTCATCTCCTGGCGACGACTTGTTCTCAAAGCTCTCATTTATCGTATCACTCTAAGACTCATGCTTTGGGGGGCATCTTGTTACACCAAAATCCTGTCACCATCATGTGATAAGACATTTGACATACCTACTTGCCCTGAATCCCAGCTTCTGGAGTGGAAACTAAATGGTTTTTTATCAATCTGTCATACAAATTCCCAGCACCGCGCATGCCCCTTTATCCAAGAGTGGTACCCCTGCTCGCACCGCCTTTCATCAGTTGTCCACAAGCGGCACCACCGCCCATTGCCCTTGGTCCATAGGCGGTTATTACCGGAACCGCTCTATCATAGAACGAGAAGCACGATACCCTGGGTAAAAAGGGAAAAAGAGAAGTTTCTCGAGGCTTCTAGATGATAAGCCTCGTGTAAGCCTTGTGGGTTGGTTGAGCTCGAGATCCCTCATCCTAGGATCTTAGAGGCCACCTCACCCACTAATTTCTCAACCATCTCTATCCATTAAAGCCCTATAAATATGAGCTCATAGCAATGGTTCAGGGGAGAACATTGAAGGTATTTGTTGTACAGGAATAAACACCTTATAACCGAAGGTCTGGGGTTACCAACATACTCATAAAAATTGCAGGCCATCGACTTTAGAGTACAAAAAAGGAAATAAGAGGATAGAATAGACTCACCTGATACACGATGGTTGATCCTAGCTTTGTCCTCTTCCACTCTGCTTCTCCTCCAAATCTTTCAGGGATACTTCTCTTTCACCTGTCAAGAGAAAATCCTCCAAGTGAAAGATGATACATGTATATAAAATAGGTTAGATAAATCATATACAGAGTGCTTATTCATAAGTATTCATCAAACCATAATACATGAGAGACATTCAAAACACATATGGAAGAAGGATTCTCTTTATTAACAATAGTGAATGAGTTCATATTACAACCCAATGCCTGAGACAAGGACTCCTCTGCAACCAAAGGATTCTGAGTTCCACTGCTCCAAAGACATCTGAATAGACACCACCAGCATAACTTTGCTCTCCCAGTATTATTGATTAATACCCTCCCCAAGGCCTTTATTTATACTTAGTGAAATAAGGCAGTTTCAAGGGTTGAGGAGGTTGAGACAGTTAAGATAGTTATAGTTAAGGGCTTAACAAAATCTCAGATAATCGCAATTTATTATTTTTAATGTCAAAGGAAGGTGTACGCAGGTATTAATACTGGCAACTCGCGTATGACACGTGAGTTGCTCTAAGGGGGACCCGCGTACAAATCTGTACGCGAGATGCAATTACAGATACTCGCGTACAACACACGACATGCTTTAATAAAAGGCGCGTATGTACGCGAGTTGCATATAGGAAAAGGCGCGTACAGAACCTGACATATTCAAAGGTAAAAATAACCAGCTGGATGGATGATAAATGTAGTTCATAATATGCCCATCTATAGTGTTTTAGGAAACCTTCAATCCATAAATGTCCTTTTGTGTGCCAACATACGGAATGTCGGCACTCGGACGAAGAAGTGCCATTCAGGCGGATAACAGTATTGTTATGCTGCTGGATTAATTCTTGGCCCGAGATCATTTGGAGAGAGAATAGAGAGATAGAGCTGGAGCTTTTGGGGATGAAGAGATGGTTTCATGGAGATGCATGTCAACACTAAGGCTTGCTTGTAAACTTCTTCATATTTCTAATGTAAGTTTATTTATGTCGCACATATGATGTTGTTGTTGTGATTTCGCATATATATTTTTCCAGATTCCTTAGTCACTAGCATAGATTAGTAGATCATATTCTGGTTGCTTTGATTCGTTTCATGTTGAGATTTTTGCAGGTACACAGGTGAACTGTCAAAGCCTTGTATTCCAGATATCTACAGCATCTAGGGAGAGTCTTCAACCTCTGTCCTCTATTTGTTCTAGATCTTAACCATTCAGACCAGTGGAAAAAATTACTGTCCATAGGAGGTGAAATATTCTAGCTAACACAAAGGTTGTCCTCCCTATCCTTGAAGTTTACTGCAGAAGAACCTGTAAAAGATGGAAAACAGCAAGAGAAACATGATAGCATACAATATAATAAACTAGATCTATGCTTGTGACCAAGGAATCAAGCAATATAAACATATGAAACAGTAAATATGGGAAAGAAAATCCATTCTTTATTAATAAATGCTTGGAGAGACTACAACCTTCATGCCTTGGTGTTGAGAGTTCCTTCCAATGACTCCTTGCCTCTAACTTCACCTTGCCTCCAATACAACAATACCAAATCTCCTTGCTGAAACTGTTTATTCTTTATGTGGCGATCATGCCAAGATTTTTGTCAATCCTTCTTGATGCGCTGGTGGAATCTTGAAAAAAAGCAGTCCTCCTCGAGCTACATCAACTGCTGCATTCGTTCATCTAGCGCTACTTCATCGTCCATACCCATTGTTGCAGCAATGCACAGACTCGAAACAATGTACTCCATAGGCGTGAAGGGTTCTTGTCCATATACCAATTTAAATGATGTTTTCCCTATCAATCTCTTACAAGTGGTGTGATATGCCCATAAAACTGCTAGAATCTTCATGTCCCAGTCATCTCAACTCGCATTACATACCTTTGTAAGCACATGCTAAAATATTTTGTTGAATGCCTCCACCATCCCATTCGCTTGGGGATGATACCGGGTACTTTTCTTATGATGTATCTGTAGCTTTTACGTAAGTGCACTTACCTTGCGATTGATGAAGTGAATCCCTTGGTTGCTCATCAATATCCTTGGACATCCAAACCATGCCACAATATTATCAAATAGGAACTGTGTTGTTGTCGCAGCGATACAATCCACGACTGGTGTAGCCTCCGCCCATCTCGTTAAATAGTTTTTCGTTGTAACGATGTACCACACACCAATTCTCTTCCCAAATGGGTTGATTGGTCCCACAAAATCCACGGCCCTTTATCAAATGGTAGCAATGTTACCAGAGGTACAAGCAGAATCTCATCTCTCCTTGATAGTTTTCCATTTCATTGACAGACATCACAACTCCTCGCATAGTCTGTCGCATCATTATGCAAAGTGGGCCACCAAAGCCCTACGCGAAGCACCTTTCTCACCGTAGCTCATCCTCCATAGTGTCCACCAGCAACTCTCGCATGGGCCTCTTCTAAAATATGCCCTTGTTCATGCGATAGGACACATCACCACAAAATCTCATATGGTCCTAGTTTATATAGTTAGCTAGCGATCAATTGGAAATCTGATGCCTTCACCACCAACTGTTTCTTCTGACTCATTGTGAATTCCTCTTGTGCGCTTCCCGTCTCTAGAAACTGAATTATTTGGTCACAATAATCATCTGCCATGTCGACTCTAAACAACTGCGCATTTGGCAGTCCATCTTCAATATTTGTTGGCTCTTCGCCTGTCTCAATTCTATATAAATGATCAGGTCCTGCATTTAAGTGACTCAGCTTCACAATTATCTCAAAATCAAACTATTGAAAGAGAAGTAGCCAACAACATATCTTCCCCCCTAACACAGGCTTATTGACTAGGTACTTCAAAGCAGAATGGTCTATAAAAATCTTAGAATGAACACCTAATAGATAATTCCTAAAGTTTTGTAGTGCATATACCATCGCCAGACCTTCTCTCTTTGTGGTTGTATAGTTCTCCTCTACGGATGATAGCTTTCGACTAGCAAAAGCAATCAGGTGATCTAGATCTCCTTATCCTGGTTGCATAAGCACCACTCCCAGAACAATAGATGATGCATGCACATGAACATGGAACTCCTTGTCCCAATCCGGAAAAACTAGTATCGGTGTAGAAGCCATCTTGGATTTCAGTGTATCGAAACTCCCTTAACACTCTTGACTCCATACAAATGTTGCATCTTTCTTTAAAACATTTTCCATCGGTGTTGTGATCGCAGCGTAGCCACGTATGAACTTTCGATAATATCTCGTGTGCCCCAATGTCACTCTAAGCATCTTCACATTAGTAGGCTATGGCAAGCTCAAGATCAATGCAATCTTCACAGGGTTTGTTACGGAGAAAACTTCCTATGGCTTGGGGTGTACCACAACAGACAAAGAAACCACAGAAATCAATCCCTTCCCAATATGTAAGAGAAATAAAACATCTAACACTAAAGGATCTCGAAACATACCTTATTCCGGACAGTTGATGTAGATCCCCATTGAACTTTTTCCAATCCCACTTGTGTTAGCAATTTGCTCTCTCAACAACAGCAAACAACACAAGCATGCTATATAATTGTGTTAAACCTACTCTATCATATATAATCAATAATGTATAAGAAATTAAAAGCATCCATGGATTCAATATTCATTTAAATGCGTATCATTGGACAAGAAAAGATATTTCTATTAATATAAATCATAGATTACACAAGAGACAACCTCTGTCAGCACGTCTACGAACCGAAGAAACCGAGTCCTCGACTTGGGCCTCCACCACCTCAATCCTCCATCTCTCGATAGCAAGCTCACAAGCAAAGGAAAGCTTGGGAAGAACACAAAGTGCTCCAAGGGACAAAAGGATGCAGACTCGAGTACAAGCAAGCTACGACAACAATGGACTATAGTTTTCTTCCTCTTTGATTCCTCTTCCTTCAATGTATCCAAAGGGTTCCTTATATAGTGCTTCAATGGGGTAATGGAAGGTCGAATCCGAGTAATCTCGAGGCATATGGAAGGCCAAGAGACAAGTGACTCAGATCCAGATCAAGGAAAACTCCAAAAATCTTTGGCCTTTTGCACACATCCTGATGTACATGGGTTTAAGGGTAATATCCGCGTGTATACGCGGAAAACGGATTAAAAGTCATGTATAACAAATAACATGTGTTTTTAGGGATGATCTTGGAAACATCAAAGGTACAATATTGGTCCATGGGGTCCAAAGAGTCTGCAGAGGGATAGGGAAGTCCATACATATGTGATATACCATGTGTGGTAAAATCAGCTGTAACAGGGTCAACCAATAGTCCTTATTTGTAACCATTGTGACCCAACAGCATCCTGAAAGATGCGCAGAAAATACACTTCTTAGAATTTAGTGCGATCTGATGCTATCGACATCTCTCTAGTCGCAGGTTTTCCAATGGTCTCTGATCAACCTATAAAATGTCTAGTCATCTATATAAACCTGCAAAAACTTATGAATGAAATCTTTGAATGCAGCGTCAACAACCCGAGAAAATATCACATGTGCATTCTTCAATCCAAAAGGCATTACAGTGTACTGGAAATAACCCCATTCAGTAGCAAATGTGGTTTTGTGTCAATCCTCTTTTGCGATCATTATCTAGTGATAGCCAGAAAATCCATCTGTGAAGGAATACATCTCCTGACCACCTACTCCTTACAGAACTTCATCAGTAAATGTTGTCGAAAACAGATCATGCATACACGCATCATTAATGTTTCTCAGGTCGATGCAGATCCAAACCTCACCTATTTTCTTGTCTTGGAAAACCATCGAACTGAAGCATTCCAATTCTTCAATTGGTTCAATTATTCCAGCATCCAACATCCGATCAAGCTCAGCTTTTACCCTTTCCTTGTATCATGGATTCAGACGATACGAGCACTGCCTTATTGGTTTTGTATCAAGTTTCAATGGGATCTTTATCTCTCCTAAATCTCCCAATATCCCCTTCGTCTCAAAAAACTTCATAGGAAACAGATCTTGGAATTCATGCAACAAGTTTGTAATCTTTTCCATCATTTCTTCATCCCAGCAGTCTCCGACACTTGCAAACTTTGGGTTATCTTATGTCCCAATGTTTACCTTCCTTATCTTCAGTGGCTGATACATGCGATCCGTCAGCACATCTGGTGCTACGACATCCCTGCTTCCTTCCATTTCTAGAATGTTGATATTTTGCAGATCATCGTCATCTGGCCCACCTGACACATTATAACATTCCATCATCGATTGCATGTGACAATCCGCATGCAGATCCACTGGATCTGTGACTGGCACTACCTTCAAGACAGCATCGTGGATAAGCTATAGCGCATTGTGAAAATTCAGAATGCATCCATGAAACTAAAGGTGTGATTAAAGCAAATTGTCAGCTCCTCCCAAGTGATGATCTCTCTACACAACTCAACGGATACATACCAAGATAGTGGCATTTCATCCTATGTGTGGACAAAGGAATGGACCCACTCATCCTTTGGTCGTGATGCCCACAAAGTCTGAGACTCAATCAAATGATCACAAGGACTATTATGTCTATCGTACCTCCCAGCATGCTACTCCTTGGCATCTTCGAAGCGAACTGTCATCAATCTTTGACACAATGACCATCCAGTGATGAAATTCTTATAGGTCACCCACCAGCGTGTTGGGGTAGCCTTCATTCCTTCCTCCAACACTAGCAATCACTGTGGTTTTGATACCTTATCTTCAAATTCAATATGAAACTTTTATATCTCAGGAAATCCTTCATAAATTGGCAATCCAATGGTCTCGTTTGCGATGTGACATAATGACTGCGTAATCAAGCCGTACTTCCGTAGCGACACTTCATGCAAGCGGTTTTGTCAGTTCTCTAAAGTGTCATTAGAGTCAGAGGACGTAGAGCTACTGTTGTGCCAAACAAGTTCCCCATCAGCAGTCGGATGTATATAATCTTCTGAAATATTATAAACATGATCCCATCCTCTGGCATCTTCATCTTTCACTGGCTCAATATATATTCGTCCTTCATTTGGATCCATTGGAGCAATGACATTGATGTCTTAATTCTCAAATGTCATCATTCGCTCTTTAAAATTGATTACTGTTATACTATTCATCCCCAACAACGCGGGATAGGAGCCTCCACCATCAACGACTTCGATCACATCGAAGTCAGTATAAGTCTTCATGCCCTTGATATCCACTACCAGGTGCGACATGTGCCTGATCGGTTGTACCATGGCTTAATTAGACAATTGCAGTTGTACTGGAGACCAACCTAATGTCGGCCTCCCCATATTCTGCCATGTCTGTTTTGTCAGAATATTCACATCTAATCCTAGATCCAGAATGACTGAATCTACTTCATAATCCCCAATTTGGATGTTCATGTGCATCTCTTTGCCTATCTTTTTCTTATGCAGAGAATTCATCGCAGAATCCATTCGTCCCTTGGCCGATCAATGTAATAGATCCTCAATATTGACACGAGCATCGGAATCTCTTACTAGAGATAAACAACTCTATAAAAATTGGTGCAAGGTGCCATGCTATCGTCATGGTCCTACCTCCAAAGTGGAATCAAAAGCAATAGGAATTTCGTACACAGGTAACTTACCGTAGTTTCTACACATCTCATCCCTTGCTTCAAAGAATGTGTCTTTCTCCGTGTTGACATCAAATTGGACTTTCTTCTTTCCAGCTAACCAGACTCATGGAATCGGACTATCTTCTCTAGTTTCCGCACCTCCGTGAGTGATGACAGTGATGTCAACATCCTGCGTTCTGGGCTCCATTGAGATCGCCACAGCCATTGGTCCTTGATTCTGGTTCAATGGTGGATTCACCGGTTGATTCCTGTTTTGAGGTGTATTCTGGTTTTGAATTGGAATTTGGTTCTAATTCTGACTCTGCAACTGGTTCTGGACTTGAATCTGGGTCTGCAACTGGTGTTGATTCTACAACTGATTCTGGCTCTGCAACTTTAGAGCATTTCCAGCCTACCATCTCACAATCAAATGTGTACAGTTCTCAACATTGTGATCAATTGCGATACAATATGTGCATGTGCACTGCAACTATGGGCAATCCATCTGATAATGCCCGAGTAAGCCACAATTGTGGCATTGGACAGGTTCATGACCTCGTCCACCTCCTCGACCAAAGTCTCCTCCTCTTCCTCGAAATCCTTCGTGTTGTTGGTACTGTGGCTGAGAAAATTGTTGTTGCGGGGGATTTGGATGGTGGTGAGCATACTGTGGCTACTACAACGCCATCTGCATCTGATTATACTATGGTTGTGGTGCAAATTTTTGTTGTGTTTGTTGTATCTATTTTTGCGGTATAAACTGTATCTGCGTTGGAGGTACGTACTGCGGTTGAGGTGGTGGTCGCACCACCTGTGGTTGTGGCGAATTTTCCACCCGGTGATCCCTTCCCTTCACATAATACGAGTCGTATGTTCTCTCTTGGAGTAGGTCATATGCGTGACAATATTTATCTTCATGCTCAACAGATCGACAAAATGAGCAGTATAGGTTTTCCTGCTTCATCACCATCTTCTGCATGTATCCACATTCCTCATCTCGATTCCCGTATACTTGAAAAATGTAACACTATGGTACACTACCACAACTTAAAGGTTTTGATACCCATGACAACAGATAGTTTTGGAAATCTGGGAAGTATCCTTGGTATGTCCATCTGTGCGACATCAAGTGCACTAGAGATCCTCGCGTTGTTCCTTTCCCTTCTTAATGTCTTGTAACTGAAGTGTCAAGTTTTCCAACTGCATCTGAATTTGGTTCATACCAGCTGCATTTTCTCCAACAGGTGAAGCTTCCAGCTTCATGGCAGTCTCCAGAGCCTCGCTCTGTGTTGTGATATTCTGTTGCACAAGCGATAGTCTAATATGGGTTAACAACGCTGCAATGAACCATTCCTTGTGCTAAATTTTTCTCATCTCAAAACTAACTCTTTCCATGAGTGTCTTGAATATTTGATCAAAATCCCAAATAGTCTCATTGGGATACTGCTTAATTTCCTTCAGTTTCGTAATGTACTATGATTCAGACTTCGGTTTTCTGAATTCTTCAATAAGTCCTTTCTTGACTTATTCTAGTGTCTTAGTCAGAGTTCCCGTATGAACTTGTACAAATTTCATGTACCAAACCAGTGCATGGCCCCACAGGGTTGTCGCCAATTGACCCTTTTTAACATCATCGTTCATAGCTTGTCTTACAGTCCATATAGCTTCACATGGGACCTAGTATTGTTCTAGATCCTCAGTCCTGTTCCCATGGAACAAGGGTAACTTCGCCTCGTCTTCGGCCATTCTTGGCCTTCTTCCTATAGATACTGATCTAATACTACTACTATTAGAGTGTTGTTGGCACATCAGACAAGTCGGTGTTGTACTTGCATTTCTTCATGATTGTGACGTAGTGCGCAGAGGTGTGGGTAAATTGTTGCTGGGGGTTGATCTTACCTCTACCCTGGGCATAGTCTGGGTCTGGTCATCCTCATCGTCACTATGGGGTTGCATCATCCTGTGTGTTCTTCCTTCACGGTCTTGTGTTTTGATCGCATCAGGACCTTCTCTTGTCCTTTTTCCTCTTCTCGTGTCAAAACCTTGCTCCTCCTCTTGTAATACCATTTTCTTCCTTGGGTTCCCTCTCAGTCTCATCATAACTTGCACCCATCTACCTCGTATCATTCCATTCATCTCCCCCCTTTCTTCATAGTATCCACATCCCCCGCACACCAAAGTTCTACTACTCGAGGTGCATCTTCAATATGACTTTTTTACAAACAAGCATCTTAATTGACAATTGCAATGACAATAAGAACCTACCTTTTGGTCTGTTAAAGAATTCCCTTTCTGCTTCGTTGTAGGACTTAGTAGTATCAACTGCAAACATGATGATATAGCCTTCTAAGATGTTGTCCAACTAGACTTCAAAATCCTGCGACGCTTTGTTGTCAGTTTCCTGCAACTCCTGGATCAATTCCCAGGTCCAAGATGTTGGCTCGCCTCCTTGGAAATTGTTCTTGCGATAGGTAAACTGTGCTAACCACTCGTACAGGATGATCGAAAATTCAAAGAAAAAGTACTCATGTGGACCATCATGTATGTATCTTTCCAAAAACTTATCTGTCGTCAGTCTAGGGCTCTGATTTTCTATCTCAACAAATTCTCGCAATTTTTGGTCTAACCAATATTGAATTTCTAGTCTTGTCAGATGCCATAACATGTCCTCCCTTCAGTCTCAACAAGGTCCCAGTAATGGAACCATTTGTTGGCATAAACCCAGCCAACAAAACCCAGTCAACAAGGGTTCTGACTCTGTCGATATCCAAACCACCACGATTTCCCTAAGCACCGGCCCAGATAGGTTTTACCCTATCCAGCAACACCCGCACAGCGGATGAGGTCTCACCTGAGATATTCAAGGGAGGGCTGACATAACCAAGTTTCCACAGAATAGGAAGGCACAATGTGGCATAAATCATAACAACTCAGTACAGCATTAACAGATCTGATTACCTAAGAATTAACATGATCATTCATCATTATTCTTCATCAGATCGCATCATTCCATTATAAATGTAATAAACATAAATAACATCATCTAAAGCAGGAAAACATTGCATCATAGATCCATGTCGCACATTCACTTAACATTTATCATAGAGTCACAGAAAACAATAAAACAGTAAAACAAAAAGACAGTAATTTTGATCAACTTCCGCCTTGTCATATTACTTCCATTCAAAAATCAGAGTTCACAGATCCACAGATCTGAGTCTGATACCCAAAGATATTCTTCATTAGGCTCAGATTCTTCACCTCTCCAAAGATATATCGATCATTTAAGCTCTCCGTAAGATGATCTCTAATACTTGTGATTCAACATCTATTTATAGGCTTGCGCCTTTACATTCAAGGTCCACTTAGACAAATTCTAACTAATTCTTCACTGATTTTACAAAATGATGACCAATATCCACAAAATATGGTCTAAAACAACAAAAGGTGACACAAAATATAAAAGATATTATAATCTTTGCTTTGTGCACTAATCTTCCTCTTGTGCACTGTCTTTTGAGCTTGTGCGGCATCCACGATGCTACACAACTAATGTATCTAAAACCCCTGCTAACAAATGGCCAGCATCTCTTTATCATAATTGGACTTCAAACTCTCTCTCTTTATGAGATTCCTACTTTCGAATGCTATTGGGTGCCCTTCTTGCATGAAAACTGCTCCTAGTCTGAAACTTGATGCGTCGCACTAGACTACAAAGGGTTTTGTGAAATCTGGCATGGCTAATATCGTTGTGGAAGACATCATGCATTTTAATGTTTCAAAACATTTTTATTCTTCACTATTCCATTGGAAGGAATTTTTCTTCAATAAATTTGTGAGAGGAGCGGTTTTATGGGCGTAATTCTTTACAAATCTTTGATAGTATCTTGTTAGGCCTAGAAATCCCCTTAGTTTCGATATATTATCGGGTTTGGGCCATTCCATGATTGCCTTGATTTTACATGGATTGACTTTGACTCCTTCCTTCGATATCTTATGTCCTAGGTAGTCCACTTCTTATTTTCCAAAGGTACACTTAGACCTCTTTACATAGAATTTGTTTTCTTCCAAAAAGGTAAGTACTCGACTTAAGTGTTCCAAATGCTCCTTCCATGTTTTTCTATATATGAGGATGTCATCCAAAAACACTAGTATGAATTTGCTTAAAAATGGCTGGAACAATTCGTTCATTGCGGCTTGAAACATAGTTGGAGCGTTAGTCAAACCGAAGGGCGTTACTTTGAACTCATAATGACCTTCATGAGTGAAAAAGGCGGTTTTTTCTATGTCTTCCAATCTAACTTTGATTTGATAATAACTAGATCAGAGATCCAACTTTGAGAAGTACTTGGACCGATGAATTTCATCCAGTAGCTCATCGATGAAAGGGAATGGAAATTTATTTTTGATAGTTATTTTGTTCAGTCCTTTGTAATCTATGCACAATATGAATGAACTATCCTTCCTTCGTACTAGCACTATTGGAGTTGCATATGAGCTTCTGCTTTTTGAAATGATGCCACATTCCAGAAGATCCTGAGTTAACCTCTCGATTTATATTTTATGGTGATGTCGGTATCTGTATGGTTTGCTACTTGCACGTTTTTTCCCTGGTTATATTTCGATTGTGTTCGATCTTTGTGTTTGGTGGAAGCTACATGCATAGCTCTTGAAACACCTTATGATGTTTTTGAATCAACTCTTGTACCTTTGGTTATTTATCCATGTCTCCTTCACCTTCACACGTTAGAAGCTCCATTTCTTGACATTGAAGTATGTATGCCAGTGCGCCTTTCCGAAGTAGCTTTTCCATCTAATGTGATGCAACTAACTGTGTCAGAGCTGGTTGGAACCCATATAATTTGTGTGTCTTCCTGAACGAATGGAATTCAATAAAATGTTCTTGGTGATTTGTAGAGTATGTACCCAAGGTTTGTAACCATTGTATTCCTAATACTACGTCGACTCCTCCCAATGGTACCGCAAAGAAATCTGATTCTAGGTTATACTCTTGCATTTGTAACTTGACCTTGTGACATTTTCCCACATTGTCAATCTTCTTTCCATCTGCTACCATAACCTTCATGTTAGGTAATGGACGAATAAATAGGTTAAATATTTTAGAAAGGCTTACATTAACAAAGTTATGGGTGCTGCCAGAGTCGATGATAACTGTGACATTATTATTTTGTATATGTCCTTTAATCTTCAATGTTTGCAGTTGGAAGATTCTGGTAATTGAGGTTAATGAGATTTTTGGGGTGTCGTCCTCGATTTCTGTTTGGTAGTCTGTTTGACAATCCACATCGTTCTCAATTAGTTCCTCAACTTCCAACTCTGCTTCTTTTGCTTCACATGCATACAATTTATTTTGTAATCATTTATGCTTAGGATTCCATTTGTCTCCATTGAACTTACATTTCACTTCCTTTATTCTCTGGGCCTCTAAACTGGTCTTCGTTCCTTCCCTGAGTTGTAGTGGTGTATATCTTGGAATTCCTATGTATGTTGATTAGATGGGCTTCCTTTTGGAGTCGTCTTTCTATAAATGTGTATGAACGGATGTCTTGAATTTGCTTTCAATAATCTTGGCTTTGCATCATGCTTCCTCCATGGTAGAGATGTTATGTAACTCTAGTTCATCACAAATGTGTTGTTTTAGACCGTGTATGTAGGTCTCTAGTCGTTGGTCATCGATTAACTCTAGAACTTCAGTTGACAACGCTTCCCACTCACAGGGGTACTCATGGACACTGTTTTTTTGTTGTAACCTTGTGATTTTGGAAAAATGTATTTTTCTTCAATGCCCTGGAATCTTTTGATGAGGTCATTCCTAAAGTTAGCCCAGTTGTGAGAACATATTCTTGTAGTATTCTTCCACCACAAGTATGAATTGTAAGCGTTTCCTTCTAGATGCATGGAGGTATATTTAATTTGCTCGCCTTCGTAATGGATGTTGTGGATGTGTTGCAGCTGCAACTATTTCCCAAATTTCTTTAAAATTTTGGGCCCTCCTTTTAATTTTATCTTGCCTGGATTTGTTTTGGATTGCTGAACTTTGTTGTCCTCTGTTACAAATTTGGATCTTTTGAGGTTGAATTGAGGTACATTGTTTACCATTTTCGGAAGTTGAATGACTATCTTTGTTTGACTTGAACTTGAAGTTTTTGGTTTGTTGATAGTTGCCTTTTTCACTGTCGAAAGTTTATTGAACAGTGAATCGGGGCCATAGTTCTCTATGCAGCCGCCGTTGCGGAAGGTAACTAATGAACGTCCCGATGCGAATCATGTTTTTCGCTGATGGTATATCTCCATCGTTTTTTGTTTTTCGGCGTCGTTTTGCTTATCACTATTGGAGCATGAGGCTTCTAAGTCATCATCGTTTCAGAGAACAGATGGCAAACGTTCCAATGGGTTAGTTGCCCTTGTCGATTCCATGTTTTATTGCTTTTTCATTACTTTTTGTTTTCTCTTCGCTATCGGAATGTTTCATGACTTTGATCGAAAGCCATAGTCTGATTATTTTCTGCCATTGCGGCTCCTTAGCTAACTAATCATCTGACATATAATTGTTTCGTTCGCTGATGGTTTGTTCTTATTTTCGCCGATGTTTTCTGGTCTGCGAAACCCTTAGTCCATGTGACTTTTGCCGTTACGGCTCCTCATTGAACTAGTCGTCCGATGTTGTAGTGGTTCCGAGGTTCGATGTTGTAGTTTTTAGTGTTTATTTCGTCGACGTTTTATTTTATCACGGAACCCTTAGGCTATATGGCTCCCACCGTTGCGGCGCCTTGGTGAACTAATCGCCCGATGCTTAATTATTCCGCTCACCAATAAAAGTTTTTTCCGTCAACATTTTTCACCAGGAAGTCTATATATTGGGGTGGGTTATTATTTTATTATTACCCTTGTGAACTTGCGCTTGCTCTGTCCTTGTCAAGTCGAACTATGCATCCATGCTTAGCTGTCGGGATTTCGCTCGTTTGGGGTGCTGCCGTGGAAGTGTTGGACCATCACGTCGACTGCAACTTGTTTTCCAGGTAGGCCAACCATGGTTTCTCCTTTCTCTTGAGTTTATGAGTTGTTTTAGGAACTAGGTTGTTCCCCTCGTTAGGTTTTTCCTGCCATTTGGTAGTTGGTCGTCGAAGTATCATTTTGTACCCTTACGGCATGAGGTATCAGTTAGTTTGATAGTATTTGCAGTGGGGTGTTTTTCTTGAGCCTGTTTGTAAGCCGTTATGGAAGCTTGATCCCGGTCTGAAAGTTTAGGTAGCTGGTGCAGACAAGCGTTACACCGTCTGCATCATTTTTTGTGGGTTTGCTTATGGCCATCCGGAGAGGGAGTTTTCGGTTCTCTTGTCGTCATGGGTTTACCCTATTTTTCTGGGACGTCGGAGGGTTTGATTTTCGGTCAGATTGGGATTTCCGCATAAGGCCTCGCTGATAGGGTGTTTCATTTTGGTGAAGAGTTAGAATGCATTTCGGTTTAAACGATGTATGTGCTATCTGGGTCATGTCTTAGCTGCAGACAGACTTATAAATTTTCAGACCTAGTTTGTAGAAGTTCTTTTTGCGTGTCGATTATGCATTAATTTTCTGATAGTTTATCTATTGAGAATGCATATGGAAGAGGTAAATGTTTTTATACTATTTTTCTTCATTCTTAGAACACTAACTATAAGCTCCAATAGTCTAAGAACATGTTTGGTCTATGACAGGGCAACTTCTTCAAAGGAGATATGTCTAAAGGACAAAAGAAGAAGGCTCATGTTGCTGAGGGAGAACCAGTTGTGGAAATCATTACTAAGGTAGAATACATATACGAAGATACCAGAGCTACTACCGGGGTAGAGCCAAATTACAAGTGGGGTGAGATATATCAGATGATTTCAAATCAGGAGGTGCCTGATGCAGGATTCGAAGAACTAACCATATATGCCAACATCAAGAAATCTGCTCTGATGAAGGTAGCCACTAGACCTGAGCTTTTCCCATGCTCTGAGGTGATCGGCTGGATCCTGCCTAGGGCAGATGTGACCACGATGATCTTAGCAAATACTGCCAAATAGGGCTATGCTGCATATAGTCATGGTTATGTCTCCCTAGCATATCACCTACCTCTTGCTCAAGTATACTTAACTAAAGGTTGGCTGAAGGAGATAAATTTGGACTTGGTTGAAACAGTGAAGAGAATGATGATATCTAGGAATAAATTTCGAACCAGGCCATCAAGAGAGTATGATACAGCCACTCTCCAGACTCCTTACAGGTTTATAGCACTGATGTTGAATAAAGTGTTTGGGAGAGCTCATGGTAAAAGTTTCAAGTTGGAATGGATACCCATTATTTTTTATGTGGCCACTCAGGGGACCATATTCAATGGGGAAAACATAGTGTCTAATAGCCTCTCAGCCTGTATATCTTTAGCTTTGGGAGGGGTGTCCCAAAAGAAGTCTGAGTTCTATATGATCTCCATCTTAGTGGACTGTATATTGTGTACCCAGTCATTTTCAGCCTTAAGGTGCAATTGGGACAGGGACAGAACCCCTGTGTACACTGCATACAAACTATTTTGGGCACACAAATATTATAGCCACTATAAAGAGATATGTGAACATTTCATTATGCCTTTGTACACTTCAATATTCTTGACATAATGCAATTGTATGTCCGAGGAGGCATTCAAATTCATTGAGGAACATGGGAGCTATTATTTGACTGAAGAGGGGATGTACATTAGAATGTATGGTTGCTCCAGGGCACCTTCTTTACTCCCTAAGTACGCCATTGATTATGTGGTACATAAAGAAGCAGTTAGGCAAGTATATCTAGATGGTGTAGGAAGCTTCTTGTTTGAACATAAGAAGGCAGCCTATCCTGCCATACCTTTCCGGCTGGGAAGTTACAAATTTTCAAAGGTCAAACTTACTGCAGAATTTGTATAGGAGTTGGAGCACTTTCATTTTGGGGAGATGAAATTCCATAGGAATGACTCTTAAAATAAGGTTGCAGAGCATTGCAAAGAAGCAAATGTTCATTTTGAATATACAAATTTCTAGGACAAGGATGAATAAATCTTCAGGAATGCAAGGAATATGACTGCATTAAAGAGAAGGTTTAAACAGAAAGTCACCATTGCGGGCGGTAAGGGCAAAACCACACAGAAGAAAGATAAAGAAGAAGAAGCCAAAAAGAGGGAAGAAGATGCTAGGAGGCTAGTACAAGAGGCAGAGAGTTGGCTTAAGAATGAAGAAGAAGAAAGAAAGAAAGCTGCAGAAGAAGCAGCAAAGAAGGAAGAGGAGGAAAGAAAGAAGAAGGAAGATGAAGAGATAAAGAAAAAACAAGAAGAGAGTGAAGGTCTAAGATTAATAGGAGATAAGAAATACCAGCGAACTATTGACCGAATAGACACATAATAAGCACATGATCATACAGATCAGGGTCAGGGACAAGATAATCCTGATTCCTAGGAGCCTGCTGCAACTTCTGGTAGCATTCAAGAACATGTGGTTTTTTCTGGTTTGAATTTGATACCTTTTATGCAAAAAAAAGGAGAAGAGGTCCCTGATTTCAGCACCATCTTCTATGACAAGGAGAAGAAGAGGATTGTCAAGAGAACTAAGAAAAAATTCAAAATAGGAGGACAATCAGGTATGATTATTACTAATAAAACTTTGGTGCATGGGACAGATGCAGATCCACGACTGACAGCCAGAGTTGGGGTGGCATTAACCCAGTCCACTGAAGACAAGGTGGATAGACTTATGACAGACCTTGAGCAATCAAGAAAAAATGCAGCTCAATTAAAGGAAACTTTAAAAAAGGAGAGGGATGAAGGTTATAAGTTGAAAAGGAAATTTGAAGACATGCAGAATGAAGTAAGAACTTCAAAGGCAGAACTCTAGACTCTGCATGCAAACAAGGTGACCTTAGAAGTTTCCGTGGAAAGAACAGAAAAGGATGCTCAGAATATCCTAGCAGAATTGCAGAGGCTACAACAAGAGTATCAGGTGTTGAAGACAGAGAAGAATGACCTCAAAGTATCATATGAAACTCTGAGTGCGGATAAGGACCAGCTACAGAGCAAAATTGCTGAGTTGGAGACACAGAAGGCCACTATAGAAGAAAGAGAAAAGTAGTTGCAAGTGCGGGTAGCAAGTTTTGAGGGACAAATTGCTTCATTAACATCATCACTAAAGGATTCCAGTGAACAGAAGACTGATATCCAGCCTGTGAAGGAGCATGTACTAGCTCAACGAAGAAGAATGCACCAACTGCAAATGTCTATCGAAGAAGAAAGGTGTAAGATCTTACAAATAGATAGCAGGTTGGAAGAGATCCTGAACACTACTTCATATTTTGTAGATAGATATCAGGATATTTTGGAAGTCCTGACAGGAAGAATAGTTTGGTTAGAAACAAACGAAGAAACCCCTGCAGAGCTACCAGCTAAGGATCGACATGTTTGAAGCAGGACCACGACTTATTAGAGTTTGCAATAAATACTGCAGAGGAATTTAAGAAGACTGTGAGGAAAATGAGAGGAGCCTCTACTGAATACTGCAGAAGGGTGCTAGCCACATACAATAGATGCCAAGTTGCTGCAGAACAAAGACTGGATGCAATACCAGAGCATGAGCTATTCATAGAACTACTACAGAGCAGGTACCAGGAGGATGAATAGAAGATCCAACAAGTCAAGGATTTAGATGAGCAGATCATGAAGAATGCGGTAGCTCATGCAGTAGTCAGCATCCATTTACTTGAAGATCAACTACACTTGAGTCCAGCAAGAATAGAGGTGGTTAAGAATCAGACTGCAAAGTATGAGATCAACATCCATTTTCTTGAACCCTCAGAATTTGAAAGCATAGCAGTGGAGGCCCAAGAGTGGAAAAAGTTCTTTAATGATCAAGCAAGGCCATCTTCATAAAAGTGCTCTATTAAATTTTGTTTTAAACGTAATATATTGTATAATTTATGAGCACTCACTATAAGACAAAGTTTTGGATTGAAACGTTGGGGAAGCCCAAAAGTCATATTGGGGTAGCCCAAAAGTTTTGCCTTTTTTGTATAAGTATAGGAGAAATAGTTGTAGAGAAGGGAATTTTTCCCTGTGAGAGTATGATGTAAGAAGAACTATTTCCTTTTGCATAAAGAAATTACAAGTTTCCTGTTGGAGAAAGCTTTGTGGAAGGTCTCAAATGATGTGCTATGGATTTGTTGAATGTGAACTATTTCGTTTTTAGCTGTTATCCATTAAATGTGAGATCGTTCTAACTCTTTGAACCTATGTTCTTGTTATGAATGTGCTCTAGTTTATTCTATGAAATTTCCACTGTGGGTAATGATTGCTTTTCATAAACAATGAGTTATCTTGTTGTTCATATATCTATAAATGTTCATGTGTTTTGAAATAAGTAACAGTTATCCGTGATTTTTCTTAATGCATGCGCAAAATACATTACTCATTAATAAATGATAATCTTGCTCCCTAGGGATAGGTTAGATAGTTAGTTTTAGTTTTCTCTTGATGTGTGGGGTTTAGATGTGAGAGAGTTAAGACAAGAGGTAAGAACCTGCGCGAACCTGCGCATCACATTGTGACCGCTCCTCGTATTCTCTATCAATCTGCATTTTTAGATAGGCACTTGCATCTCATACTTAAATACAAAAAACTAAAAACATACACGGTGGACCGGGCCGTAACCAGTAAAACCTTTTATTTTGTTACTTGACCTACGGTAGCCGGACCATAAACCGAACGGATTCCCCATACCAAACAGGAACGAGCTAGTTGGGAACGTTTACTGGGGAGAATCCCTAATTGTTGTTACCTGTGATTTTCCAGGCCTCAATAGGATGTCTAGGTATTCTTGGGCTTTGTTAATCCACGCTATGCACTGTCGTTCGCCCTCGTCGTATTTGAGTAACTCGACTTTCACCTATATTTGGCGTCCTTGTGTATATGAGGCTGAGGAAAACATATTGAATAGAGGATATGGTTGCTCCGGTGTTCTGGGAGAGTTTGGTTGCGGGTCATTCAATATTTGTAACCTATCCAAGATGACGGTTAAAACTGCCTAGTTTTTCTTTTGGTCTTCTTGTAGAGTAAGGAAGGTATTCTCGATTCGTGACATGATTTGTGTCCAACTCAATGTCAAATTGTCACTTGTTTGTTTGAAATTTTCCTGTAGTTTCTCATAGTTATTGTTAATCTTCTCATTGATTTGATCGAATCGAGCCTTCATTGATCTAGTGATTGCTAGAATCTTCTCGGTCCTGAACGTGGATTTATTTTTGTTCGATGTATGATGCCAGCCCACCACAGTTTTTATTTTTTTTAAGCAATAATAATAATAATTATTATTATTATAATATAGTTTTTTAAGTAATTATAATATTTATTTTTATTATTATTATTATATAGTTTTTTAATTAAATAATAATAATAATAATAAATATTATTAATATTAAAGTATTAATATTTAAAAAATTTAAACAGTCGACCGTGGATGAACGTGGATGAAGGAGGCGACATTAGGGAGGCGAAACAATGGTGATAATGGAGCAACAAAGGTGATGCAGGTTGGGGCGTGGAGGCAGCATTAGTGGATGGATGTAGGGAGAAGGGAAATGGAGTAAGGGAGCAGGCAAAGAAGGAAGGAAGGTGGGTGAATGGAGCAGCGATGGGGAGAGGCAGAACATAGGATGAATGGAGAAGCGACGCCAATGGAAGAGGGAAAGGCGCGAGGCAGGGGTGTTGGCAGGGATAAGGCACGGGAGAGAGGATGCAGCGGGCAGGGAGTGAGTGGAAAAATGGATGCGCTAGGGGAGCAATAATGTGTGTGAGAATGGAGGAGAAGAGGAGTAGATGGGACATGGAAGAGCTTGGAGAGGTGGGTGTCGGGGAAGCTAAGGAGAAGGTAGGTGCAGTGGAGGGGGGGAGAGCAGCAGCAGTAGCGTGGAGCAATGTGGAAGTGATGGAGGTGGTGGGATGGTGCTGAGAGTCAAGAGGCTCTGATACCAATGGAAGAACAAAGGAGATGAAAAGCAAGGAAATGTAATGTGAAAATGTATATTTGATAATGTAGAAGATGATGGCAACATATGTGCCCCAATTAATTTATACCCTAAATGGGGAAGAGAGGTGACTTTTCAAGTCACCTCTTAGTTTAATTACATCAATTTACTAAAATTTAACCTAGCTTAATATTTTAAAATTAGCATTTGTAACAGTTACAAGCTATCAGATTTGAGCACTCTGGTAATTTTGCAGCAACGGATTGAACAGTGTATGCTACCAGAATTTCAAGAATTGATGCATAATACATTGAAATGCATCCAAGAAGAATCTAAGGCTTGAGTATAAATTTGAAGTCATTCCTTCATGTGCACCAACCCATGCCAAGATCCACAATGCCCTCTACTGACTGGGTTTGTAAATAATAATGGAAGAGTTATACGTAATTAAGATTTAGCCACGATTTCATGTTGTTAAAGCATGAAATTGAATACTAGTATTAATGATCTCCTTGTTTGTTCAATTCATAGCTACTCATGGAGATTGAGATCCACAATTTAATCACAGTTGTAACCAATTATATATGAACTCATATATATTCTTGAACAGACACGTAGAGGGGTTAGCTCAATAATTGTTTGTGTGCATACATGGTATGGGAGATTCCAGACTCTTTGTACCATGATGTACAAATTAATGAATACTTTGTTCCTTTGATTATTTCTTGAACTCTCATTATCATGTAGTGTGCTCAATAAAGAGGGCCCCTTGTGTCGGGTTGCACTTGCAAAATTAGAATTATAGGTAAGGTATGTGTGTGTGTATACATTTCAATTCAAACTGTTTGCAATAGTCCCATCATCAAGTGGTGAACTGTGTGTATGCATGTTTTCTCAGGCTTATCACATGAGTTGTAGATCACTTATTTTAATTTCGTTGCAGGTTCATCTCATAAAATTTATTCAGTTTGCTTATAAATCTTGTTGTAGGTGATTCCTCAATTAATGATAGTGGTTTTATAATTGAATGGAAGGTTGTAGATGGAGTATAGAGATTTGATTTATTTTGTACCATTTAGAACATACTCATAATAGTTAATTTGATCTCTTGTTGTAATATGTGATTGTTTTCTGGCTTCTTAACATCTTGGTAAATCTAGTGTTTGTTAGAATTTTTGGGTTTAATTGAATTAAAAATGTTGGGGTACACTGGATTAATTCATAATGTTTGATGATCATTGTCTTGAGAGATTATAGTTCAATTTCCATAATGTTTTAGTATATGAATAGATTGTTATTTGTGCACTATGGGAATAATTAACATATCCATATTTTAAATCCTTTTGGTGAAAGTGGATGTTGAATATATGCATAGTGAATTCACTCAATTTGTTTAGGAGTTCTAATGATGGTTTGATAGAATAAAGATTTCCTGGTTCTGAATATATTTTGCGAGACATCTCATAAGTTTAGGAACACCCTTGGTTGATGATTTATGTAAGGTAAAATTAGATAATTGTTTTGCCCAACATTTTGGTGTCATTGCCAGGGAGGTGTTAAAGAACTAGGTCTTAGTTGTTTTCATTTAATTAGTGTGAATAATAATATATCTTCTTATGCAAGAAGTCTAGATTCCTATAACACGATAAGGTAGTTAGTTCAGACGAGAGGTAAGAACCTGCACGGAAGCTTACTTTGGTGAGTATATAGTCTCATTGGATCTAGATTATGTTAGTGTTGTATGAATCGAGAAAGGGACGGTAAGGGGAGATTTATTAAGAGTAAAATACCTACCACTGTATCTTTCGGTAGCACTGTTAGAACCCCTTCATCTACTAACACATTGGTAGGAAGAAACACAAAAGGGTCTACAGGAAAAACTCCAGTAAGCAGAATTGAATATCTTCCTAGCTTCCAAATAACTTGGTATTTTCTATTAGTTAAGTGGACATAAGAGGATTTAAGAGCTCTCAAATCATTATTCCAAAACATATCAATGTTCCTCCCCAAGGCCGATCGGTTAGGTGTCCTTCCATCTCTAGCTCCATATCGTAGACAACATGGGGTCTGTAGCCTGTGCAAGAAAAAATAATCCCTATTTGTAAAGTTGTTGTATCAAAATTTTAGGAAGAAGATGATTGTTTTGACTTCCTGACTATGGATCAACCCCAATGCATAAATTAAGCCCATTACCAATTCACTAATCTAGACCATCTCTAATTACTTGAAAGCATTTTATAACATCCTTCCATTTACAAAGGATTTTGACCTCTTTTTTGTTGGGTTTTATATCCACTCCTCCATAGTTCCTATATGGATGTATTTGTGAGTGACCACAAAGGTACACAAACTTTCTTTTATCAGAAGCCTCTATATAGATTTGGCTGCTAAAGCTTTGGAGAATTTTTTTTTAAACCCCGACCTCCAAGCGGTTTTAGAGAGGCTAATTTCTCCCATCTAGCCTAAAGAAGCACAAACTGATCACTTGTCCCAACCCAAAGGAATTTAAAGCACAGTATCCTAAATTTTCAAAGGATACCTTTGGGGATCCAGGATAAGGACATCCAGTAGACTTGAATGGCCTCCATAATTAATTTTACTAACATCATCCTTCTTGCTCGATACATCCATATGAAACTCCATAGATTTAGCCTTTTTTCAAGCTTCATAAACAACCAATTCTAATCCTATTTTTTGTAGCAATTGGTTTTTAGTAATAAGCCCACGTATTTTAGACCTAAATCAAAATCTCTTACTTCAAAAGGGAAAAGAGATTGTAGTAACAAATTTCATTTTCTTCCATGTTTCAAATTGAAAGGGAAAATTTTCTTGCATTTATTTGCAAGACTATGGCCCATCCAAAAAGGTACAAAATCTCCTTGATTTTGTCAACATCTCTCCATGTGCCACTGCAAAAAATTAAAACATCATCCATAAATAGGAGATGTTTTATCTGAAGGGTTTGGGCAATTGAAATTCCCAAAAAACATCCTGGCCTTTTGGCCTCTCCCAAAGCCCTATTGAGCCCTTCAACAACTAGGAGGAAAAGGAGAGGAGACAAATGGAAACCTTGTCATAGTACTCTCTCTACATGAAAAAAGAGGAACATGAAACCATTTATGAGAACAACGAAGGACACTGTGGTTATGCATCTCATTACCCAGTCAAACAAAGGAACATCAGAATCAAAGTGAGTCCGAAGATGTTTGATGTCTACTCCCGTCAATTTCATGAATTTGATGATGTGGATACCCTCCTGTGCAACTCCAATGGCTTCATGTATCTACCTTCCTTCCAAAGAACCAAACTGCTCAGAAGAGATTGAGGTCAATAAAAAATTCTTTAATTTTCTAGATATGACTTTGGCCACCACCTTATAGATACAATTGCAAAGGTATATTGTCATGAATTATTCTAGAAACTAAGGGTTGTTTGATTTAGGGATGAGGGCAATAAAACTAACATTTAAAAGAGCACGCATATATCCTTCCATTCTATCTTCCTCCACCACTCTTAAAATATATTGTCCAATTGTTTCATAGAGACCGATGAAAATTTCTATAAACCAACCATTCAAAATTGGGCTTTTGTCTTTTTGGGAGTTGCGTAAAACCTTCTTGAGTTCATCCCCAACTTCTTCCCCCACGAGGGGTATGTTGTCTTCTTCATTCACAAAACTTGGAAAAATTGAGTGACTCATCCACCTTGAAAAACCTTTGAAATTGGCTTTTTCCCAAACAGGCCATTCCATCAAAAGAAGTAATAGGCTCACCATTTTGATCTTTTAAACTCCAAATAGTGTTTTGTATTTTCATCCCCACAAAGCCCTACCTTTTAGTTTTCAAGTCACTCCTTGGTCCTCTATATTAATCCTCTTCTTATTTTCTAACTAACAAAGAGTGTGCTTTTATTCTTGGGAAGCATAGCCACCTCCCTTTAAGTAAAAGATGGTTTGAATATATTCCTCTAACCTATGCATCTCCTGCTTATATCTAAGTCTTTTGTTGTGTACCCACTCCTAGGAATCCTTCTTAACTTTATTTAAATTTTCAGCAAAATGTCTTGCCTCCCTAACTCTAGAATCCTAATTGTAAGGCACCCAAACCTCCTTAACAAGATATATGAAACTTTCTTCTTTGAGCCATGCCAAATTGAATTTGAAAGAGCTTGTGGATTTATGAGGACCCCTTGCAAGTACCAAAAAAGTGTGAAAGTGGTCTAAATATCCACCAATACCCACCCATTATCTCAATTGAATGTATTGATCCAACATTTTTTTAGACCAAAAAACAATCGATTCTTTTGGCGATTCTTTCCTCTCTCGCCCATTTATTTCTCCAAGTTTGCTTTTTCTTGTTGGGATTATTATTAATCCTCCCTTTGACCACATAGTCTAATTGTCTATTTTCCTAGATTATGAGGTCTTCATCACACCACTAGTGTATGGGGGACACACCTAGGGGACATATGCCACTTACTGCACCTAATTGCATGAGTTTAGGTGCCCCAGGGACCTTTAGGAACCCACTCTGGGTACCACTAACAATCTCCTTCAGTTGACCTTGGTAAGTCATCGATCATGTTCAGTTATGCTCCAGTTACTATTAGTTAGACCACAATCAGTTATCCTAGCGCCATTTTCCATGATTGAAGGGAGTGTGGGCACCTTTGTTCACCTACCCTCATCAGTTAATTGATTGTAGACTAAGTTAGTTATCCAGAGTTGCATTAGTGAGCTCCAGTGGTGATTTTCCCACACTAAGTTAGCTCCAGAGTCAATTTGAGTTGGTAGATTTAAATCCTATATTAGGCATTCAAATTCTCCTATATGTACAACGAGTGTATTCCATATTATTTACTGATTTATTAACATAATCATATTATTCCAATTTTGTCTCTATGTGTGTACAATTTTGCCATGAGCAATTGATCAGTCTATGCTAAATTCTTCTCTCTCTTCTGCAGCATTCTCTTCTCATTTGAATTCATGCAGGGTGATGATCCCATGCTTCATAGAATTTAACATAGCTTAATTCATTCCACATTAACTAATCCTTCATTTCTAATTTTGTGAGTGAAATAGTTTGTGAGTGACTCCGTTCTCACTCTTGGACCCCAAATCTCAATTATGTCCATAGAGAAATCCAAGTCCCCTCCCAAAACAAAATGGTCATATTTTAGGAATGATTTTTTGAACACCAATTCCATAAAGGAATTTGATCTATATATTGTCCATAGATAATTAAAATTGTAAACTTTGTTCCCAACGTTGCTGAGAAGATCTCCATTCTCAATCTATAATCAAAACCCCAAATGTTGAGAACATTAATAACTTGAGAATTCCACCCCACAACAAGACCTCCTGAATGACCCCTAACATCCAGAGCTACAAAGGTCCAAATTTTGAACACGTATTCTAGGATATTTGATATCACCCCGCCCACTCCCAAAATTTATTGAAGCAAGATGATGTCCATATAGTTTGAAATAACCAACCTCTTTAGGGAGGTAGGAGAGGACAAGGGATTGGTTTTGTATAAATTACGGGGAGTGGGGGGAGTAAGCAGGAAACAACCAGAAAGGGAGGGGGTGTTCTTGAGGGGATCCACCCAATATTTACCCAACAAATTCAAAGAATATATCAAATTCAAAGAATATATTTACCCAAGTCCTCTTCTCTACAGCCTAGTGTTGAAATAAGATGATTGGAAGGAACCTCCTCACCAATCCTAGGAATAACCATGCCCGCATGCTCCACTAATAATTTTTTTGAGGCCTAAGGCTATGAAGAACCTCCTCCCATCTCTTCAATTTTGTCAAAATGTTATTCCATCACCATTGCCTCAATTTCCTTTCTTCCAAGCTTTTTGTTACGGAGAGAAATTACAATGGCTTGGGGTACCACAACAGACAGCTAGACTCCAGAAATCAATCTTTCCCGATATGCAATAGAAATAAAATATCTAACACTAAAGGATCGAACCTCGTACCTTATTCCGGATGGTTGAAGTAGATCCCTGTTGAGCTTTCCAATCTTCCACTTGAATTGTTATAGCACATCCTCAACAACAAGTAAACAATACAAGCATACTATATTTCATGGTGTTAGATCTATTCTAGCATATATAATCAATAATGTA
>LPNX011107841.1:141986-205435 GCA_001517045.1 Pseudotsuga menziesii
ATAGTTGCCAAAGATAATATCTTTTCTTGTCCAGCTTTTTGGTTTTTTTATTTTTTTGGACTTTTTCAGTTATTTAAAAAGCTTGAAAAAAGAATAAACTAGCTTTATAGTTACAAACTAGGAGGAGACTAGTGTCATAAGGGAAAACAAACTAGTTCCAAGCAGTGGAACATACCTATGCTCAATGCAAGGATACATGTGTAGGATATCGACACTCGGGGGGAAATCCCCTCCCGGTAAAAAGGGAAATCAGCTGCGAAGGATATATAAAATTGCTCTACATGGCTAGACATGAGACAAGCTTGCGCTAACTAGGGTACCCATGTACGGTGAATCTCTACCACTCACATCATGCCACTTCTAAAGCAGCAAGAAGGTTCTGTGACATAATAGAGTGGGTTCGTACCTAAGGTAAAGATGGAACGGTCATAAGGAAATGCATAAGTGCAAGCGGATGTGAAATCCTAACCTATATGCCAGTTCAGACATAATACATGTGATAGGAATGAACGGTCTCTGGTCACAAAAGAAGCATCCAACATACAACTTCAGACCCAAGGAAGACCCAACCACACTCACAACCCACCCAGCAACTTCCCACAAAATCAGACTCACCAAAAGGGAGGATGTACGTGACTGTATAAATAACAGCTGCGTATGTACGCGACTTTTGGCCAAAAATCCGCGTATGTACGTGACTTTTGGCCAAAAACCCGTGTATACAAAGAAGGCAGTGGTAAAAAGCAAGTCAAGGCCAAACCAATAAAGGGGAGTGTCAATGGACAAACATACTATAACATGCGACACAGAAACAGAGAGAAACTAAGAGCAAGTCAATAATATCAAGCCCATTGTGCACCCTACCCCAAAGAAAAACAAGGAACATCCCCAGCAAAGTCGCCAATTATGTTACGGAGAGAAATTCCTATGGCTTGGGGTACCACAACAGACAGCTAGACTCCAGAAATCAATCTTTCCTGATATGCAATAGAAATAAAATATCTAACACTAAAGGATCGAACCTCATACCTTATTCCGGACGGTTGAAGTAGATCCCTGTTGAGCTTTCCAATCTTCCGCTTGAATTTTTATGGCACATCCTCAACAACAAGTAAACAATACAAGCATACTATATTTCATGGTGTTAGATCTATTCTAGCATATATAATCAATAATGTATAAGCATTTGACATATTCCAATGGATACAATATTCATTCAAATACACATTACTGGACAGGAAAAGATATTTCTATTAATATGAATCAGAGATTACAAGTGACAACCTCTGACGGCACGTCTGCGAACCGGAGAAACTGAATCCCCCACTTGGGCCTCCACCACCTCAATCCTCCATCACTTCGATAGCAAGCTTACTAGCAAAAGGCAAGCTTGGGAAGAACACAACAGTGCTCCAAGGGACAAAGGGATGCAGACTCAAGCATAAGTTCTGGCAACAATGGACTATAGTTTCGTTACTCTCAATTCTCTCTTATGTGCCTTCAATGTACCAAGGGGTTCCTTATATAGCTTCACAAGGGATAATGAAAGGTCGAATCTGTGCGATCTCAAGGCATATGGAAGGCCAGGAGTCATATGAGTCGGATCCAAGTCAAGGAAAACTCCAAAAGGATTTGGATTATGCACACATCCCGATGTACACGACTATAGGGGTCATATCCGCGTATGTACGCGGTTATCGGGTAAAAGGCCGCGTATATCATTTTTTATATAGTTTTAGGGATGATCAAGGTAACATCAAAGGATAAAATATGGTCCATGGGGTCTAAAGAGTCTACAGCGGGACAGGGGAAGGCCATACAATGTGTGATTCACCTAGTGTGGTGAAATCCACTATAACACTTTTTCCAAATGGGACTCTAGTGGCCTCTCCTCCTCACTAGCAGATCATTTTTTGTATAAGGAGCGTTGTTTATCCCCTTGTGGATGTATGAAATGGAGTGAGAACGGGCTGAATATATGACCATATTGATGGCATATTGGGCACCTGAAGGGTATCCCCTCATAGTCCAACTTTTGAACGAAAACCTCTTTCCTCCATACTAGGTCTCGTTCCTCCATTAAAACTTATCGCACATTCAGGGAGACGAGAATATGTGCAACAATCATTTTACCCATAAACTGTAAAGACATATATCCATCCAAGAAGACACCTAGAGAATCCCTAATACCTTTGAAGCTCTTTAAAGTCCAAAATTCCATGGGAAAACCTGACAACCTTACCCATATCGGAGCCACATCAAATTTTTCCCTGCCAGCATCAAAGAGTGATGTCCATTTTTTGAGTAAATCCGAAGTTGAGTCTATGCTCTAATTTTATTGTAAATCCAATTTGCATTTTCCACTATTTTAGACTTAAAGGCAACCCACTAAGAGAAAGTTGATGGGATAGTGGGGAGTAATTGATAATTTTGATCCAATTAGTCGAGTCCTAATCCTCAAGATATTTGATGTTGAAGTGTCTTCCATGAGCCCTACTACCAACCATAGTCTCCTCCATTTCCACCACATGTGGTACCTTGATGTCCACTCCCAGGACAAGTCTAAGTGGTGTGCCTTTTGATTTTGCACACTCGTTCTTCCTTCGCTTCTACCTAGGGATTCCTTAGATCTCTAATTTTTTTGAATTGCTCTTTAAGGAGTGATCTAAAGCCCTTATATCCTTATATTTTCTTTCTTTTAAGACTCCCTTCTAGGCATTGCACTAATATGTCAAGCCCAACAAAGAGGATAAGAATCCACCAGTGCCTTGTGATAAAGCATTCGTAGGTGAGAGAGGATCTAATTCTTGTACTTCCAAGGAAAAAAAAACAATCGAATGCCATCTTGCATCAAGAAGCACTATATTACGAAAATTGAAGCATAAGGCCTGGTCGTAAGTTGGGCTTCGGGCTCTGAAAACTCATGTTCATGCACGCTAAAAACCAAGTAGTTATCACCATTGGTACGCCCACTTTGAACCGTACTAAGGAAGATAAAAGGGAAAAAGGCTCCCCTAAAACACCCCACTGTTGATCTTCAATAACCCTTGGTGTCGGTTCATGCCAAGGTACCAAGCCAGCACTAGACAAATGCTCCAAAAGAGGATGGAAAAAAACAAATTCCATGTATGAAGTATAGATAGATCCTCGAGCTGGAAACATATGCCCCAATGAAGCAAGACCACCACTGAGGTTTGGGTCCCTTTCCTCCATTTGGTTGCCGAAAGACGCCACCCATATCTGTTGACCTTTTAGCGGATCAAGTTAGTAGTCTGCTAGCTCCTCATCCTACACGTATGCTAACATCAAGACTGTCAGTAAACCCATAAAAATAAATAAAAAGACTAGCTAGACCAAAGCTAAACCAATAGACATAAACCATTTAGAGGAAGTGAATGTTCTTAGGAGGGAAGAACAATTATCATCAGGAAGAAAGAGAGAAAAGGTCTAGGAGGAGTCACCCCTGCAACCCCAGGGCTTATGCCCTTATGGTAATATGTTTTCCACCTGTGCCGCAGACAACCACAGACCCACCCCCTCGTTTTTATATTCATTTCTATAAATGCTTCTCTATTAAATAATGTCATTGTTTAATTTTCCACATTTTCTTTGAATCACTCCTAGTTTAAAGTTTGTGTGTTGTATTATTTAAATTTCTACATATTAATTAACATAAAAATCACAAACTATAAAATTTGAATCGGATTGACAATACTGTAAACTAAAGGGTCCACCAGCATAAAGTGTGAACCAAGATTTGAGGGTATTACTCAAGCATTCCCATGTGTTGATGAGGGTCAAAAATACCATGTCAACATGTTGCATGGCTTCTTTAGACCTATTTTCGATGATAAACCATCTTAACATTGTTCTTATTTGCAAATTACCTCTACTTTCCATTTTGGTATTTTTCACTATATATTTCAACGTATTTGACTATATTAGTTGTATTTTTCGACGAACAACATTTTTTTCTTGCAATTGAACCAAAATGCCCAAGGATGAGTATTTTAAATGTTATTTAAGAACAAGGGGAAGTTAATGTACTATAAAGATATCATTATCCCCGAGCTAAAAGATCCAAATTGTCTTTACATTATAATGAGATTAAAATGAGTATTTTTAAAATAAGAACAAAATCCCATGAACTTCACAATGAAACTAGGTTCTATACTAGACCTAAAAGACAATGGAACAAAATAATATGTGATTTTTGGGATACTAGGGAAGTGGATGGTACATAGTGCCCCCTTGAAAACAACCTAGGATCAAACCGTGATGGGTGTAAAGTCTTTGTGGGAAGGTTTTGACCTGTAAGAATTGTTTTTCCTCTATAATCAAAGAAGCTTAAGACATTTCTTTTGATTTTTAAGCTATAAATATCCTTTTATTAACTGTAAAGAGGAGATTCAAAAACTATTAAAACCCCTGCCTTTGAGAGGAGACAAGTCAATCAATCCAAATTAGAATTCTTAGTCTTTCATTACGGCATCTTAATAAAAAAGGAAAACCTGCCCCCATGGGAGAAACCAGGTATCCAAAAATGTTGTATTAGTGTTATAGCTCAAAATGACACATCTCTGCTTGTGACCACTTTCCTATGATTTCGTCGCATGTCGACACTTCAATGATGACACTTCATGAAAAGTCACTGAAAAAACACCTAAATTGGAGGACCCATATATAAATTTTTGTAACTCCTCTTGACCCCATCTCTACGCTGTTGGAAAGATATTTATGTTAGCTAAAACATTCCAGAAGACACCAAAGTCTGAAAATGCCCATAAATACCCTTAAAATGAGCTTTTTTGTCTGTACGCGAGTTGCTCTCTATGATACCCGCGTACGTACGCGAGTTGCTCTCTATGATACTCGCATACGTACGCGAGTTGCTTATGTACGCGACTTTCTGTATGAGCAACCCACATGTATTTCTCATGTACATGAATGTTGTGTTCAACAACCCGCGTACGCATCTTAAAAATGTCAAAAAACACGTCTTTTGAATTCGGGTAGTTTAGGTAGTTAAGCAACTGACTCCTTTAGTTGTAACTACTTTGTCTCCGCCCCTAACTCTTCCTTAACCATATAAATAGAGGTAGGGAGGTCCATGAGAGGGGGCTTGAATTTTTGCATTGTTATGGTGGAGGATTTGGAGCTCTCTTTGCCCACACCTTTGCCCTAGAAGCATTCTCCTTATGTTGCAGAGCTTGGAGGCTAAGTTCCTTGGAGAACAGAAGCAGCAGAACCGGATCAAGGTTTCGTGAGGTTCCAAAGTTGAAGAGAAGGTATACTTGTACTTGTTTTCAAGATTAATAAAGATGTGATGTCCTTCTTCTTCCCAAATCATTGTTCAATGTGTGATTGAATCTCTATTTATGATCATATGATGATGTTATTCAGATCATTAGTTCATGTTTATTTGATTATCATTGTTTTATATGTGGTCATAATGGTTTGGGGAAGGTATAATTCGTTTTGCAGGTCTCTTGGAGCAAGAGGAGCAAGAAGAGGATTGAAGAGAAAGCTTGGACTAGCCTTTAGTTAATCAGGTGTGGACCATTCTAATCTCTGGTCTTGCTTGTATTTACTTGCAGAACTATTTGCATCCACCTTTCAACCCCAGTATGTTGATGGCCTCTTAAACCCTAGCCATAGGACACTTTCCTTTACAACAGAACTGGCGACTCCACTGGGGATAGCCTTGTCTGTTTGGGGTTTCTCTTTATTTCTTCCAGCCTTTTGCATTGTTTCAGGTCCTTCTTGCCACTTAGAAACACTTTATAAGTCTGATAGAACACCTCCCCTGCCTTCCTAAGGCTTTGTTTGACCTTTTTTGGGATTTTTTCCACCCATACGCGACTTGCAGACTGAACAGTCACATGTCTAGTTTGGTACACGCGACTGTCTATGCTGTCAACCCGCGTATGTTACGCGACTTGTTAGTGGTACAACCCGCATGTGCTTATATACGCGACTTTCTGTATTGACAACCCGCGTATGACACGCGACCTGTCAGTAGTACAACCCGCGTGTGCCCCTAAAACAGTGTTTTTCTTCATTTTTTGTGGTTCTTTCTACTATTGTGGGCTGTTTGGTAGGTCTTTTGGTGTCCTCTGCAGGTGCATGACTCCAGGGAGTTAGTGTCATCCCTTTTGGTTGTTCTTTATCTGCGTGGTAAGCCTTTTATAGCATTAGGGTTTTCTCTTTGCTCTTTTCCCCCACCTCCTTTGCTTGGTATGATTTTTGGCTTATGTTTCTGGTCAGCCTCTACTAGTGATCTTTGTCTGAGTTCAGAAGCTTGTTGGTGTTGGTTTCCTTCTTCTTTTGTTCGTTAACTTCACCATGCCAAAGTAGTTGACTTGTCTCTTATGCAAGCCTTCCTTCCAAGTAGGGTTTATATTGACTTTAGTTCATTCTAGAGTTTGTTTGGTGGTTGTATAGCAGAGTTCCTTTTGCTTTGTTCTTGTCATCTGCATACTTTTCTTTGCAAGTAGTTTTTCTTTTGCATTTATAAAAGGAAAAAAAAAAGAACATATACTTGTTTTTGCTGCCTTCCCCCACACCTCCTTCTTTGGCTTGACCTTGTTGGACAAGGTACTGAGCAGCCTTTGTTTGTAGGTTTAGATTGATACTTGGGACTTGTTGACCTTTGTTTATGTCAGTCTTATTGCTCAATCTCTTCATTCCAAATTTGTTGGCTTGTTTACCTTTGTAAGCCTTCCTTTCAAGAGAGGTTGATATCTAACTTTAGGGAAACCTAGGGTTTGTTTGTGGGGTGTAGAGTAGTTGTCTATTTGCTTTGCTTACAGTACTTGCTTGCATTAGTTGATGGGCTATTTTTTCTTTTGCATTTATAAAAGAAAAAGACAAAAACACATGTTTGCTTTATATGCATGTAGATTAGGTTTTTAGTCTAGATTGCATGGCATATCATTGTTTTTGAAAAAATAAAAATAAAAAGAATTTGTTCTTTTGTGGCTTTCAAGTTTCTATTTGAAAAATAAAGAGAATAGTTTTTGCTTTTTGCATTTCATGTCTCTTTGCTTAGTCATTTTGTTTCAACTTTGAGTCAAAACACCACATAAGTTTCACGCCATTTACCCTCTGACTAAAAACAACCCTTAAAATAAACAATGTAATTTAAAAATTAGTAGTAAGTTTTATTTTATAGGGTCATACACCAACTAGCTTAGGCTAGACTTGTGGATTAGGGAGTTTCGACTCTCCACAAGTGTTTAAATTTCAGACGTAGTTGGCCAATCACTAGGTAAACCCTTCTCCATGTTGATTGTATCTGGGAAGCTCCTCTCAAACGGGAGTTAAGCATGAGGCCGCATGGAGACTTGGACTAAGGAGATAACCCTTCGATTCATTGTCAAAGTGTAGACCAAGGTTTTTGCGCATTTGGGGATTCTGTCTTAGATAGGGTTTCGAGGTTTGCTACCCTTCCCATGCGTGCGAACCAGGCTTGTGACTGTCCCCCCAAACTGTCAATATAGTTAAGGTAGCCTTTAGTCTCTTTGACATCTAGGGTTCATACACAGGTACACCAGAAGGCTATTTCTGGTTGACCTTGGACGGGCTTGGAAGGTAACCCCGGTAGAAGGTGTGGGAGGGCGGTGGGTGATTCCTCTGCTTGTGCCTAAGAACATCTACAGGGACGCCAAGTAACTGTCTATCAGCTTTCTTTTGGAAAGCGTATATTATACATGTTTGTCTGTTTGGCTTTAGGAATTTTTAGTGAGTGCTGTGTGGTTTGTCTGTACTTAGTGTGCCTTTAGGTGTGTGCTTTGTAATTTTGGTTTCCTATCAACCTCAGCCTTTGTCTCCTGGTTTGAAACTATGGCTAACACCCCTTCGAACACCAACCAAGAGATCCCCGTGCTGGGAACTCCTTGTACTATTCCTCTCATGGGGAATGTTGGTGTTCCCTTGATGGCCACCCTGAATCTACCTGGATTCACCCTAGGGCTGTCGGTGTGGTTGTTTGCCACTCCAACTGTCCTGAATGCTCCTGATGCTTCTCAAGTAAGCTCCTTATATCAAGGGCGTCAAAACACTACTTCCCCTTCACCTGTAGTTGATTCTCCTCCTCCTTCTACCTCATGCGGTGAAAGTACTGATACTAGTAACCGACAGTCTAAAAGGAGTAAAAGAAGGAGGAATAGGAAGAAGGCACATAAGCAAGGGGGCACCTGTTCAACCTCTGCATGTCAAGTTGAACCTCACCACCCAGTCTCTGTAGTTCATGCTGGGGGCACCTATCCAACCTCTGCATGTCATGTTGGATCTAAGCACTCAACGTCTGCAAGTCAAGTTGATCTTCACCATCCAGCCTCTATTGATCATGCTGGTGGGATCCTTCCAACCTTTCCAGGTCACGTCGGATCCAGTCACTCAACCTCTGTAGTTCATGCTGAGGGAACCCGTTCAACCTCTGTTGTTTAAGTTGAACCTCCCCATCCAACCTCTACAAGTCATGTTGCACCCATCCACCCAACCTCTGTGGTTCATGCTGGGGGCACACACTCAACTGCTGAAAAGCATGTTAATCATAACCATTCAACCTCTGTAGTTCATGTTGGTGGTGCCCATCCAACCTCTGCAGGTCATGTTGGATCCAGTCTCTCAGCCTCTGCAAGTCATGCTGGGGGTAGTCTCTCAGCCTCTGCAAGTCATGCTGGGGGCAGTCTCTCAGCCTCTGTGGTTCATGCTGAAGACAATCCGTCAGCCACTGCGAGTCATGTTGACACTGTTGAAAAGACTACCCGTTCAAAACACAAGCCCAAGTTTCCTTGTAGGCTTTGTGAGGGAGACCACCTTACTTATAAATGCCCTTCTATCGTGGAGGTGCGAAGAGTTTGGTTTCATGGTCATCCCGTTTTTGAACATCTTGAAGTCTCTCAACAACCAACCTCTCTTAGTCAGGTTGGACCTAGTCACCCAGCCTATGTAGTTCATGCTGGGGGAAAACTCTCATCCTCTGCAGGTCATGTTGAGAGCAAACAGTCAGCCACTGCTAGTCATGTTGACACCGTTGAGAAAAATAGTCGTTTGAAGTGCAAACTTAAGTTCCCTTGTAAGCTATGCGAGGGAGATCATCTTACTCACTAGTGCCCTGCTATCGCAGAGGTGCGAAGAGTGTGGTCTGAGACTCAAGAATTTCCTTCTCCTGAACAACCTATAGTTTCTCAACAACCTACTCAACCTTTGGTTGATCAAGTGGTCGAACCAATCTTAGATTTGGTCGATCCCACTCTTCTTTCGGAGAGTGATCCTGATGTGATTGAACCAATGTCATCTTTGGTCAATCCCACTCTCCCTTTAGAGAGTGACTTTCACGAAGCGGTTGAATCGAGTTCAGTATCGATCAATCCCACTCTTCCCTTGGAGAGTGAAGTGTCTACTAGTCACATTTTCTTCACTGCCAGTAAAGAACTTACTGAACAAGGGGGCACTGAACTTGCTTCAGATCAACCCTCACCAAGCTCTCGGATTGCTTCCTTTGATTGGGATAGCCTAGTTGAGCCGCGCCTTCCTTCTGACGCACCTTTCCAGATAAAGGTCAAGGTTGAATCATATATGATCGCTTGTTGTATTGTTGATGAAGGAGCCTCAGTTAGTATTTTGTTTGCTCAACCTTGGCGAGGCATGGGATCTCCCAGCCTTGTGTCTACTGCTAGTCAATTACTGGCATTTGATAGAAGAACTTGTATAGCCTTGGGAATTCTTGCTCAAACACCTGTTACTTTGGGTGGGAAGACCGTCTTAGTTGAATTCATGGTTATAGAAGACCCCTTGGACTTTAATATGCTCCTCGGACATGATTATGTCTATGCCATGCAAGCTGTGGTGTCAACATTCTTTCGTGTGATGTACTTTAATCATGGTGAAGAAATTGTCACTATTGATCAGTTGGATTTTCTTGATCCATCTCCTGACCCAACTAGAGACCAGGTCTTTCCTTTATTGGTTCCCAGTGTTTCTATAGACACTACCCCGCCACAGGTGAACTATGTGGCCTCCTGTCCTTTGCGTTCAATTGCTACTGAGAAGCAGCCTCTGTTTTCATGCTTACCTTCTCGGGACTTGGTCCCAGCAGTTGACCGGGTGAGTCATCCTATACAGATTGTAGAGCCTTCTCTCCACTCTGTCGATCCATTTGAAAGTTTAGACATGTGTCCTACCTTGGATGATCTCCTTCCTTTGGATGAAGTCTTCCTAGAGTCTTTGATACAGTCTGATCTTCTTTTGGATGTTGGTTCAGTTGTGACTAAGTCTAACCTTGATTTTCCTAGTAAGCCTAACCTTTCTTCTTATGTTGGTCTTGTTGAGTCTTTTGACTCTTCCTTCGAACAGCAAGTAAGTGATCCTTATGAGTTTGATTTTTCTTATGAATTTTTCAACTCCTGTGATACTGAGTTTGTTCTTGCAGACTCTATCTCCCTTGTTGATTTTTGCTCTCCTTCTGAGGTCGATCTTATTGATTATAAACCCTCGAGCCTTGGTCCTATAGAATCTTTTTCAGTTGATTCTTCCTTGACTTTACCTTTTGTAGAAGATAGCAAAGTCACATGTGTTTCTGCCAAAGTGACCTACATCAGGTCTTTTCTTCTGAATATGATCCTGATGTTGTTTTTTCTTGGAGACAGGATTCTTAGTTGGATTCACAACTATTTACTGCCCTTGCCTTGTGTTTCAAGTTGTAATTGCATTTGCATGTGCCCTACTCGTGCTTATGAGCCTGATGTCGGCTTCCACACTTTTAGCTCATTGTATAAGCCCTCATCTTTGTTCTCATCGTCGCTAAGCCTTGTATCATTTTGCCTTTGCAACTTGACACCCTTTACCTTGAGGAGACGTTCCCCGAGTGTCCTTATCTTGCTCATGCTCCTTGAATTATGCATAGGTCTGTTCCTTGCACTTGGAACTAGTTTCGCCTGTCTATGACACTCGTCTCCTCGCATTTAGAGCATTCTTTATGCTCTCCTTCGAGCTCGTTAAAAATAGTAAGGAGGTCGCGAGTTGACTTTTCCGGACTCGTTAAAACTTCACGGGAAATATTTTGAGTTTCTTTAGGCCCAAGTCTGACTCGTCAAAAATAGACTTGACTGCCGAGTAAACTTGTCCGTTCAGGCTCGTTAAGAATATGTGAACGGGCATCCACATTGGTGGTAGGTTATCACTTTCTCGGACCATGTGGAATAATACGAGAAAGGAACACTCTCTTTTCTTCGGAATTGAGAAGAGTATTCTCAAGCATAGTTTATCGCTTTTTCGGACCTGAGGGACTAAAATTACGGAAAAGGAACCCCCGGTATGAGCTTAGTTTTCTCTTTTTCGTGCTCTGGACCAAAACATGAAAAAGATTTCGAGTGTACCTTATGTCTTTGTCATGCTCGTTAAATCCTAAAGAACAAAGCATCGAGTTTATTGTTGTAAGCCCCATTTCTCGTAATCAAATGGATCTTTCCGAGTGATCTTGCCTTCCTTCACACTCGTAAAACTCAGGCTATATGCTGCTTTTGAAGGAGCGTTGGGTAGGTGGTAATTTAACCTTTTTCGGACCTTCCTGACTAAATACGAAAAAGGTGCACCTTACTTCTTCGGAAGCTAAGAGAGTTCTTCTTTGGTATGTTTTATACTTTTTCGGCCTTAGGAGACTAAATTGTACGAAAAAACACCCCCCTTGAGTCTTCTTTGGAGTTTTCATACTCTATAAACTATGAAAACACCGTCGAGCATGTACTAGTTCGGGCTCGTAAAATCCACAAATCAGTGCTTTATCAAGCATTCTTCTTTCTTTTCTTCGAGCTTGCCAAAAATGAAGATGGTCCTGAGTTTGCTTTCTTGAACTCGTTAAACCTTTACAAGAAAGAGGGGAAGGGAAGTTCGTTCACATGTTTTTTACATCATGGCAGCAAGTCTTGTTTCCTTGAACAAAGCACCAGTTTTGAGTCTATCAACAGTTGGGTCCTAGTATTTTGACCTTATCCTGATTCGGAGTTTCTTACTCCTCCAATTGGTCTCTTTTCCAATTATATGGGGAATCTGTCAATGTCTCCTACATTGTAGATTTGTTTCGTTGGTCCTTTTTGTGTCAAAAGTTGCCAAAGTCACTTCTGTGTCGTGCTCATTGTTCAAGGATTAAACCTTTGTCGGCCATTCTGCAGTTGCCTTGACCTTTTGTGTCAGCCATTCCCTGGTATCAGTTCATTAAAGCATATCTTCAGCATTCCTTGTCGTGAAATTCAGTACCAATTCCAGATCCAATTAGTCTTTGACTTACCTCGTGTTGGATGATGAAGGATGCCTAAATGCCTTCCTTCCAACGGATCTCTTCCTATCGACTGCAACACATCTTGCTCTGGGAATGAGATTTAGAGTTTTATGACAGTACCTTGGGGATTGTAGTCATCGGTGGCAATTTCCCTCGCTATTGGGTAGTGGGAATACCTTAATGTCTCATACTCGATGGATTCTTCAAGTGTTCGACTTCAAGTCCTTGTAATCACACTTGTTAGAATGTACTAGGTACCTTGGGGACCATTTTCATTAATGGTGGTTTCCCTCGCGTTTGTTAACAGTTTTCATTATTGACCGGTAATCAAACAGTTTCCTCCATGTTCGACTTCAACTCCTTTATTCACATGGTTAGGATTCATACCTTTTTTGGGCGGTTTGGATTGAAGACCTTGGGCTGACAGTAGCATTGTCATCTTTTGCTATTGCCCAAGTTGCACAAGACCTTGTTACACTTTATATGACATTTTGCTGAGACATAGATCCACCTTGTATTTTTGTGGCTATGATCGATTGTTGAGCATGGATCCACCTTGTTCATTTGTGGCCATGACTCCTTTAGATTTGCTATGGCGCCTTTTTGCATATTGAGCGACCATGATAGTTTCATCAATTATAGATATGTTGGATCCGCCTGTATATTTATGGCGATGTTTTGTATATGGACGTGTATGTCCTAGAGATCAGTTTTTTCTGACATTTATCTCTCTTACGGGTACCTTTGTTCAAGCCTTTCGATCTTGGATTCTCTGCTCTCTCCATACTCAGTTGTTTCCTTTATAATGTATTTCAGCTATTGTCTTCCCCTCTAACCTCATACATTAGGGGGCACCTGTTATAGCTCAAAAGGACACATCTCTGCCTATGACCACTTTCCTATGATTTCATCGCATGTCGACACTTCCATGATGACACTTCATGAAAAGTCACTGAAAAAACACCTAAATTGGAGGACCCATATCTTGAGTTCTGTAACTCCGTTTGACCTCATCTCTACGTTGTTGGAAATATATTTCTGTTAGCTAAAACTTTCCAGAAGACACCAAAGTCTGAAAATGCCCAGAAATACCCTTAAAATGAGCTTTTTTGTCTGTACGCGAGTTGCTCTCCATGATACCCGCGTACGTACGCGAGTTTCTTATCTACGTGACTTTCTGTATGAGCAACCTGCGTGTATTTCTTGTGTACGTGATTGTTGTGTTCATCAACCCGCGTATGCATCTTAAAAATGTCAAAAAACACTTCTTTTGAATTCGAGTAGTTTGGGTAGTTATGCAATTGACTCCTTCAGTTGTAACTACTTTGTCTTCGCCCCTAACTCTTCCTTAACCATATAAATAGAGGTAGGGAGGTCCATGAGAGGGGACTTGAATTTTTGCATTGTTATGCTGGAGGATTTGGAGCTCTCTTTGCGCACACCTTTGCCCTAGAAGCATTCTCCTTGTGTTGCAGAGCTTGGAGGCTGAGTTCCTTGGAGAAGAGAAGCAGCAGAACCGGATCAAGGTTTCGTGAGGTGCCGAACTTGAAGAGAAGGTATACTTGTACTTGTTTTCAAGATTAATAAAGATGTGATGTCCTTCTTCTTATTAAATCATTGTTCAATGTGTGATTGAATCTCTGTTTATGATCATATGATGATGTTATTCAGATCATTAGTTCATGTTTATTTGATTATCATTGTTTTATATGTGGTCATAATGGTTTGAGGAAGGTATAATTCGTTTTGCAGGTCTCTTGGAGCAAGAGGAGAAAGAAGAGGATTGAAGAGAAAGCTTGCACGAGCCTTCAGTTAATCAGGTGTGGACCATTCTAATCTCTGGTCTTGCTTGTATTTACTTGCAGAACTATTTGCATCCACCTTTCAACCCCAGTATGTTGATGGCCTCTTAAACCCTAGCCATAGGACACTTTCCTTTACAACAATTAGAATATAAGAGTTGTGGTATCATTGAAGACTGTATATGACATACCATAACTACTAGAAACTATTAGGCTAACTAGTCATAAACATACAATACTATGATTCTTATACAACAACATATGATATTGAGACCTAAAGAAACAAATGCTAGAAATGCTTATACTCGGATATGAGAGCCATTAGCCTCTTCCTCTGAGCCTCCATTCTTATAAGCTTTACCAATTATGAACAACACCCCCACAACCTTGTCTACATCGTATAGGTGTCGATGGATTTCCTCCATATCATCATGTATGCCATTAATTAGGTAATGCACCTCCTCTTTTTGTAGCTCCATAGTCGTATTCATTTCCCAATAAGGGCTGACAACTCGTGTTCTCTTTTATTGTTCCATCGTTTATCTAGCTTTCAAAGACTCCACCATCTTCTTAACATGCATTGATACATCCAAAGTATAGCTTTGTGTTTCCTCTCGCATCCCAATGTCCCTTTAAGCCTGCCTATCACTACCACGCATGTTGCAAGCATGCTCCCTCGGCGCCATGGTAACCAAAACATGAGGAAAGAGTCCATTGATGAGCTACATAAATCATTCCTGATTCTTCTTATCTTGCCACCCTTCATAATATTTGAAATGAACAACCTTTGTATCATGTTGGTGCCCTTTGTTACCTAAAAAAATAGCACTCATCCACATTCAAAGATAAGTGGACCCAAATGACCTATTGTAGGCCCAATATACTAGTACTGTGATTGGAAACTCTTCAAGGAGATACACCAAATTCCACCTCGATGTAACCCCCTTATTCTTTAGACCCTGTTCAATGGAACACAAAAGGGTCCCAAAATGAAGCAAGGATAGTCTTGTAATAACATGCCAAAAGACAATTATAGCCCTGCAAAAACTTCACACCATTAATAGACCAATACCTTGATGGAGTCAATGAGATTAGTGTACAATAAACCATTTATTTTGGAAGGCTAAGATCATTTATAAAGATGATACTTACTACTACAATTTTATGCAGTACAAACTGGTGATATAAAACAAGAGGTATCTCTTAAACTAATCGTTGAAAAACATGCAAGCTTTACCTCGTGATGATCAAAACATAGGGATGCACCTATCCCCCCAAGGTCACACTTAATTGGTGGATTAAATGTGTGATTTGAAACTAATTTATGCTACATGTATGCAACTTACCACAATAAAAGAAAATCAGGAAATTCCTTGGCCTCAAATCCTCCCAAGGTCCTCCTCGGTGACCTAGAATTTGACGCAAACTTCCTCAAACCTTTAGGGTTTGAATTTTCCTTTGATATGGACCTGCAATAACTCAACAACTAGATTTGAAACACCCCCTTAGGATTTAAGTTGCCTAATCCTAAGATGACTTCACCTCCTCTAGGGCACTTTTAGGGACAAAATGGATTTTTTTGCAAATATTTTAAACCTTTTTTATTTTATTTTTTCAATATCTACATTAACCCTAAAATTTATTGTTGCAATTGAGTACTTTGAAAAACCAAAATTAAAGTAATCTATGGCACAATTTTTTTTTTAATTTTTGCAAAAACATATAACTTTTAAGGTTTTTCACAATATATTATTTTTTTTGGTATTTTTAACAGTATATAGTACATAAGGGGTGGCAGGGGGGGAGCAGGGGTTCTCATCACCCCAAACGGAAAACAGGAAACGACTTACTCTTGGGGTCTAGGACATGAAACAAACAATGTAGTTGAAGCCTCGACTCTCTGGCAAGGCCTTCATCAGGCCATAAATCAAGGTATCAAGGAAATTATAGTGGTCGGAGATTCAAGGCTAATCATCCAAGCTCTTTTTCTCAACTCGCTCCCATCTTAGTTGCAGATCTGACAATTGATCAGAAAAATTCAGAGCCTCGCCAATTCTTTTTGTAAAATTTATTACTTTCATGTCCTAAGGAAACTAAATTGTTAAGAGGACCAGGCCACGAATATTGCCTCAACCCTTGGCAAAGGAGTTATAGTGAAAAATGGATCCAACACGTATTGTCAAGTCCCATAGGACTAGGGCTTATGGTATTTTGGGCTCATGCCATGCCCCTCCCATGTGGAGCCTTGTAATGAGTTCCTCAACTCATGGCATATATAATCTGGAGGTAAGGGCACATGGGTTCACGCATGCTGCTCAATTCACAGTTTTAAAATGGGTGTATGATTCCTGCTCCGAGTCCCGTTTGAGGCTACCAACCATTTTCATTTCCATTATGTCCCATCCCCTCCATGTGGATTTTATGGCAAATTGTCCTGCAAATTTGGGGGAAATGATCACGGAGGATGGTATCGTTATTATCTAGGGTTGTTGCATTTCCCGCGACCTCCATTTCGGGTTCACCTGTAGAAACAAAAAAATTGCTAAGATTGTTGGAGTTTAGATTGTCCTCACCACAATGGAAGCGTCCTTAGAATCTATGATGTCTTTAGCTTTGGTCTAGTCTGCCGAGGCTGATATCAGGGACATCATAAATAAGATAAAACGGATGAACTGCTTTCTGCACAAGTTGGATACTGAGGGAGGGTGTCGCCTAGAAAGGTATATGGTTTAGCTGCGAAAGGAATTTTCCCATTCCATCTCACAAACCAAACAAGTAATGATTGGATTGCTCACAGATCTAGAAATCAAATTTGAAAAGCTAGAGCTTAAGGTGGTGAAATTGGAAGCTTCTACGTTTAGAGGTTCTTCTTCTCATCATGGCGGGCATGCAAAGTGATCCAAGTTCTAAATGGATTTTTTTTTTGGGTTTCTCTAAGTTTAGTTGTGTATAGAGTGTATCTAGCAGTTTAGTCTCTTTTTGTCTAACTATGCTAAATTGTATGGGTAGTAGTAGTAACAAACTGAATTTTGTATGGGTTGCAGTACTCTAAACTTTGAATGCCACTTCTTAAGGGAATCTTTGCACTCTATGATTCTGTTTCAGTGGTTACATCATTATTTTCTATAAATATAATTGTTATTGTCTAAAAAAAACAATATATAGTACATAACTTTGATAAAAGATTCCAAATGAAGATGAGGGAAATAAAGACTCAAGTCTTTTCCCTTCAAGACCATTAAGGAATCATGGTTATCATTCCTATAAAGAATTGAACATCCTATTTTGATGAATTAGGGAAAAACCAAGAAACCCTAGGTTGTGTTGGTCTTTACCTAATTAGGGAAAAATAGGTTCCAAAGGCCTAACTAGGGAGACCCCCTAGGGATGGATATCTCACTTACAAGACAAAATATTTATGCATAAAAAACCCTAATTCACTCTTACCTTGGATGTCTCCGACAGTGCAAGAGAAAGAGAACCAAAGATCTTGCCATAAATGAAGAAAAAGGGGGAAAAGAGAAACCTCCAAAGAATTCCTCTCCTTGAAAAAATACTAGCAATATTTAGTTTCAACCTTCAATCACCAACAAACATGCCACATTAAAGCCTTAAGAATTCCAAGAAGAGACTACACACCACTCTATTCCAAGTATATAAGAAGAAATAGGAAAATAAATTTATTTGATCTCATGATCTTAAGTTAAAATTAGGAGGAGTTGCCTTATTTATATGTGACTTAGGCCAACTTAACCTCTCTTACAAGCAGACCAACCTAAAATGTCTAAAAAAACTTAAAATGATTTTTCAATGAGTATTTTTAGGGTTTGTCACCCACAAGTCGAGGACTAAACCTTGTACAACATAAAATATTGATAAGATGTGATGAATTGTTGCAACTTGGATGAAATGTTGAGCATGGGAGAAGGAATTCATGCCCCATCTAACCCCAATATTGTGCTTTTTTCCTCAACACCCTCCTCCTTTAGGTGATATGGCCCCTTCAAAGGATGAAATCATCATGAATTTGTCTTGCTTGAGGCAAGATGAGGGTCAATACAAAAAATAAAATAGGTTTAAGTGGGAATAATGAGGTGTGTTAAAATGAGTATGACAACCCTTACACATGTAATCACCTTCTACATAGATTAAACATGAGTGTAGATGGGAGCCCATAAGTCATGTGTCAAAATGTAGTCATCCCAAGAAGAACTTTACACCAACCTAGGGCATGGATGGCCCAACATGATGGGGAACTTTTGCCCATTAAAGGGTAGTCAACAATGCCACTAAGGAAACACTTCTTAAAATGAAAACCAGGATGACCTACCATAACCAAGCCATGGGTCTCGAGCCCTACCAAACCAACACTCTACATAAACCAATCCTAGACTTGGCCTTTACATAGAAAAAATGACCCCTCCTTTGTGGAAGTATGGTATGGCACACTATAGAACATTTTGAGGGTAATGACTGGTTCCAACTGCAGGACATGCACTTCTCCCGGAAGCGCGTGAGAACCTCTAAATCTTCTAGGACTTGTAGACCTTTACAAAATCATCAAATGCATCGAAGGCAGACACTTTCGTCGTGCCTTATTCAAATCAAAATGAAATGCAATAACTAGCAAGTGCATTGCATTAGTAAAAGAAAATGATGAAATCAAATGTTTATGTAAAAGATTATGCAACCTACTTACCTATTATAAGCATGATGAGAGGGATAAGTTAATTGAAATCAAATGACCAATGAAGCTAACTCAACATATTATTCATGCTAGGACTTATTCCTTTGTCTTTGGTAATAATCCAAGATAAAACCACATCAATGATTGCTATGAACATAAAATATATCTGTAAACACAAAATAAATTATAATAAATAATAATAATTGATTATTAATAATAAATAATAATAATTGATCATTAATAATAAATAATAATAGTAATAGTTAAACGGACACAACTCTTCACCAGGATGCCTTTTAGGGATTATATATACTATCCCTTTTTTGTTTGAAATCTATTCATTCATTTAATCAAATATATATTGTATACATTTATTATCAATTTAAGATAGAACATGATTTGTACTAACATCAATTTAAGATAGAATGGGATCTGTTCTAACATTGGTATCAGATTGAGATTTGGTCATTGGACATGAAGACCAGGCTCATGCTCTTTTCCTCCTTTGCTCCAGCTTCCCCTCCACACTACTAGCTCCTCTCCCACTCCGCTCTCGTGACCTCCTCCATGCTATGACCTCCTTACTCCCTCCATTTCTCTCCACCATTTCTTCTTCCTTGATTCCCATGCCCTTTCAATTGCTCATCTGTAACTAGTATCTCCTGTGTTGCCTTATTCCTCCATTCCTCCTTGCACCGCATATCCCACATCTCTTCACCTACTCCCCACACCACTATGTCCCCAGCTGCATCCACCTTCTCGCAGTCCACTTGCACTCTATGTTTCTTATCCCACCAACTCACTCCTACTTCCTCCCATTACACTCCCTTCTGCTCAGCCTCCATGATGATCCCCTCCCACTCCTATTCTTTCCCTACACACCTCCTATTCCCATTCCTCCAATGCCAACACCTCTCGATGTTTTTCCCCTTTTTCCCTCTCTTCGACCTACTTTCCCCCCTTTTCCATAACTTACAATCAGTTTCCCCCCACCCTTGACTCACCCTTCTTCTCCATTCTATATTGTCCCCACCCTCCTCCTTGTTTCCCACCTCTACCCTCAAATCTGCAACCACTGCCTTCCTCCATTTCCTCCATGCCCCACCTGTTGTTGCACCTATACGCCACCACTGCTCTGCTTCCAATCCACTCCTCCACTCCTTCACCACCACCACTTGCTCCATAAGTCGTTGCCGCATTCCCTCCTTGCACCCATGCTTACACCCTCCTCCCTTGCCATTTTTCATCATAAAACTATAATAATAATAATAATAATATTATTATTATTATTATTATTATTATTATTATTTTAATCATTATATATATATATATATATATATATATATCCATTATATTATTAAGTAATAATAATAATAATAAAATTATTATTATTAATTAATGGGAAGAAAGTTTGGAATGCTCGGAACGAGTCGATTAATAATTAATAATAGTAACTAAATCCCTATCTAGATGAAAGTTCGGAATGCTCTTCTTCCAATCATCGTTATCTAGATTGTTACCATGGACTTGATTAGGACATCCTGGGATTCTTGAGAAATCCAATGGAGTAAACCCATCTTGTAGCCATGCTATATCATATTTTATAAATGGACTAGAATAATGTTTTTCCTTCAAGGGTGGTCCAAGACTTTCTTAAACAATCTTCCATGCCTCACCATGCCTCATAGAACTTCTTGAACTTTTGAATAGTAAGTAGCCACGGATTAATGTCATTGGGACACCAATGTTTGTGAAATATTTCTAAAAAGACTACAAAAGATGCGATTGTTCCTTTTCCAAGTGACTCATTCCAATGTAAGGCATTGCCCTTCGAGCTAGCCAAGAGGTAATCCATCATGCCATCTTTGTAAAGGAAAATGCCCCTTTCTCCTGTAAATTTGAAAAAGGTGATAAGATAAGTTGAACATGAATCCTAATCGCCACAAAAATTTGAAATTTCCCATCGAGCTGCATTTGGTTCTTCATAAGTGAGAGCCCAAATATTTGAATAATCTAAGGGGCCATCAAGTTCAAGCATCTGATGAGACTTAAAAATGTTCGCCATGTCATATAGAATTCTCCAGTGGAGTCGCTAAGATGAGCTTTCTTTCTTCTCAAATGATGAATGTGTCCACCTTTTACACTCAATATTTGCCCATGGCTCTATTTTTCGATGTAATTCTTTGTTGTTTTCTCTTCATTGGAGTCGCCAAATAAGACCTGCCAAGTTAGTAATCAACAATAATCTTATCAAAATACAAAGCAAAAACTTACCTCAACTTTCTTACCAAAACCGTCATTCTTAATAGAGAGATAGGCCTTTGACCCAACAACTTCACTATGTTCTCGACAATGACACCAATAAATGTTACCTAAAAAACTAACACTCCTCCACATTCAAAGATAAGTGGAGCAAATTTGGATATATGGACCCAATTGAGCTATGTGGACCTAGTAGACTAGTGCTATGATTGGCAACTTTTCAAGGAGGTACACACAATGTCACCTCGATGTAACCCGCTTCCTCTTTAGTCCTTGCTCCTTGGTCCATAGGAGGCTCCTCGAATGAGGTAAGGATAGTCCTGTAATAACATGCCAAAAGACAATTCTATCCCTACAAAATCTTCCCATCATTAATAAACCAATGCTTCAATGAAGTCAATGAGATTAGCTGTAACAAATATAAAATACAATATTAATTAGACTATTAGGTTACTAGTGAAAGGGTGTAACCCTTCTTTTTTTTAACAAAAACGGTTATGATATATTAAGGAATCAGCAAATAGTCCGCTGGTTCAGAAACCTATTACATCAATCTTCCCGACTTCTTCTTCCTCCTACGGATTAGAAGAGCTAAGGAGGGATATCTACACTAACAACCGAATTAACAATGAGATCATGGAGAGCAACTGCTATAGATTTATTGGCTGCCTGGTCCGCCAAAACATTTAGGCCCCTAAGAATGTGGTAAAATTTTATTTTCTTGAATTTTTTACCTTTGGATCTAATTCTGTTAATCAGCCTCGCTATTCTTCCATTCATGTCCCTTCTACCCCCGTTCAGTGCCTGAATAATAACCCTGGAGTCCCCAAAGACCAAGACCTCCTCCACACCTTTTCCCTGCAACTGCTTAAGACCTTGCCAGAGCCCGTACGCCTCAGCCATATTGTTCGAGTCATTACCAATGTTCCAGCTGAATTCAATCTCGACCTTCCCGTCCGGATCAATTATGACTCCTTCGCCCCCCAGCTTTCCCCGGATTCCCTTTGGAAGCCCCATCAAATAATAATTTAAAAGTTTTCTTTTCTTTGAGCCAGCTCGCAAACTGATCACAATCCATCCTAATGTCCCATTCTTCCATCTTTATTGGAGTTGCTTCATTTCCCACCATGATCTTAAGGCTTTTCATCCAATTTCCCTCCTTTTCATTCAGGATTCCTTTATTAGTTGAAGTCTTAGAAATTCTGACAATCTCTCCTAGCAGGACATTTACCTTACTAGCTATCCTCCATGCTGGCTGGGCTTTCTCTTGGAAAATTCTGTGATTTCTTTCATTCCATATGCCCCAGCAGATTATCTTGGGTAACTTCAGCCAACAGTCTTTGATTCCATTTTTTTGGTTCAGCTCACCATGATACAGCTTGTCCCAACTTGTAAACCATTCCTGAATTGTGTCTGGCAAGCGTACTCCACCTCCCAACAGCTTCAACACTTCCTCCTAGACTGAAATTGTATAGGGACACTTTAAGAACAGGTGATTGATATTTTCAACGTTTTCAGTGCATAATGGACATCTAAATGGGCCGAGAATACCTCTTTTCTGCAGATTCTCACCAGTGAGAATTCTCTCATGTGTTAGAGACCAAGCAAAAATATCAATTTTAGGGAGGGTGCTGCAATTCCAGAGATTCGTCCATACCCTTGGGTTTGCTGGCACGTTATAGCTTGCTACGAATAATTGATATCCTTCTGTCGTTGTGTAGATTCCAGTTTTCTTCCCCCAGCCCCTTCGATCCCTCTTTGACTTTGTAACCGGCGCCAGCCCAGCGAGGTGATTAGTGAGGATTTTAAGATCTGCGTTGAGTTCAGGAGGGCAGTCCGGCATGTTCCAGCCGGCCCATCGATTTGGCATCTCAGTCTCCCACTTGGAAAAATCCCACAGCGTATTCATTCCCTGCTCTGTCAATCTCTCTTGCAGGCGAGTAATTTGGGGCGGTTCCTTATCTAGAATTTTGTCTTGCCATATATTAATTGACTTCCCATTGCCAGGAACCCAATACAGTTCATCTTTGAACGTGGGAAGAGCTTTGAAGCAGATATTGTAGATAGACGATCCCTTCTGATTCACGTGCTCTCCATCAAGGCACCTGAGCCTCCATCCTCTGAAGTATTTGGCCTTCAACACCTGACTGCACCAAGAAGGCTTGGGGGCGATCAAATTCCAGAGCAGCTTGGCTCCCATAGCCAAGTTTTGACTTCTGATATATCTGATGTAAAGTCCACCCTCTAGCCTGGGCAATTTTATTATTTTCCATCTGACCAGAGCAAATTTTTTGCCACCCCCAGCGTTGCCTTTCTGCCAGAGAAAGGATCTGATCAATCCATCTATCTGAGAGATTACTTTGGCCGGAGCTAGGAGAAGAGAACTCTGGTAGAGAAGGTAGTTGTTCAAGACTGACTTTATTAAGACCACCTTCCCAGCCAAATTTAACCAGATAGACCCCCAGCCCTGGATTTTCCTTTTGATTTTCTCTATAATTGGAGTCCAGGATGTGCTCTTGGGTTTGGCTTTGAAGATGGGGATCCCTAGGTAGTTGAAGGATTCCCAGTCGACTACACCATCCATTTTGAGAATCCTTGAGATATCAAGCATTTCTCTAGGATTAATATTCCAGCCATATATCTTGCTTTTCCTAAAACTGATCTCACTTCCGGAGGCACGACAATAACGATCCAGTTCAGTCTTGAAACGACGGGCTATGATTTGACTGGCTCCCCCCAGCAATATAGTATCATCCACGAATTGCGCATGATTGATATCTTTTGTTCCTCTGGCCATCTTAATTCCGGGGAGATCCTGCTCAAGTCTGGCATTTTCCAGCTGAAAGCTAAGTACCGAAGCCTGTATGGCATAGAGCAGCGGGGATAATGGACAGCCTTGCCTCAGGCCTCTCGAGGCTTGGAAAAATGGAGTTGCTCTGCCGTTGACTAAGGGGGCGATCCACGGCTTACTGATACAGGCCTTGGTCCAGGAGATAAACTTTGAGCTGAATCCAAATTTCTACATAACCTGCAGGAGAAAGGGACGGCTGACTCTATCAAAGGCGTTGGCTAGATCAATCTTAATCACCATTCTTCAGACTCAAGTGAATATCCTCTTGAGTTAAGATGATATTTTCCCATATCTTCCTGCCTTTGACAAACCCGCCTTGATTCTCCGGGATGATTCTCGGCAATATATGCTTCAATCTGCTGGCTATTATCTTAGTTATAACTTTGTAACCAATGTTGCATAAAGAAATGGGCCTGAACCTATCAAAGGTCTTGGCCTCCTTTTCTTTTGGGATGAGTGCCAGAAAGGCAGAGTTTGTGCTGCCCCCGATTTTGCTGCGTCTTTGAGAGCTACTGACCATTTTGAACAGATCAATTTTTATAATATCCCAGCATAGCTTGATGAAGGTAGCATTGTAGCCATCAGGCCCCGGAGCTCTGTCATCCTCCATACCATCGATGGCCTGCTTGATTTCCTCCAGCGTTACCTTCTGATTTAGTTCATCATTCTGATTGTTATTAATAGCTTTGGGAATCAAATTGATGAGATCGCTGTCATCTTCAGTGGGCTGATCTTTAAACAGATCGCTGAAGTGCCGCGTAGCTTCAGCCTTAACGTCTTCAAAATTGGTGAGAAGAGTTCCCTGGGCTTGGATTTCATGCACAGAATTTTGATTTTCCCTTGCTTTTGCTTGCTTATGGAAAAATTTAGTGTTCTTATTAGCATCTTTCAACCATTTGCATTTGGATTTAATTTTCCACCAGTCAGCTTCGAGTCTACAGGCCGCGTGAAGGTTTGACTGCAGATTGGCTTCAGTTTCAATGTCTTTTTGAGTCACGTTGCTTTCCTCCATACTTGATTGGTGTTTCTCCAGCGCATTGGCAGCATGGGATTTTTTAATTGGGGGAGATGGAATCGATTTTGCCCAAGTCTTAAGTGCTCTTTTGAGCCTTATGAGTTTCTCCTCCCAGATGAAGGAGGGCGATCCGGTGACCGGGAGGGACCAAGTATCAGCAACAATCTTATGAAATTCCGGTTGTCTGGCCCACAGCGAGTTGAACCTGAATGGTATGGGCCCCAAGTTCCTATCGATAGCCAACTCAAGTAGAATGGGCTTGTGATCCGATCCTCCGAATGGAAGGATTTTGGATGTTAAATTCAGTCCGAGCAAGAGGAAAGTGTCCTGGACCAAAAACCGGTCGAGTCTGGCAGCAATATGCCCAGGCCCGATTCTTTTATTATTCCAGGTATACTTTCCAGAGGGAGGTTTTACATCCATGAGATCCCATTCCAGAATGATCTCATCAACAGTTTCTCGAATGGGATCTCTGACCAAGGAGCCCCCTCTTTTTTCCTCTTGGCTGAGGGTGACATTGAGGTCCCCTGCGAGGATTACATTTCCTTGGAGATTGCTCTTTTCCTCTCGAAGAAGCCTCCAGCAAACCTTTTTTTCAGCATAGGAGTTGGGTGCATAGATATTGAAAATTCTTACCAGGGTGTTCGTGTCCTTTTGCCTCAGCAGGGTGAGGATCCAACAAGAGCTGTACTTGATGTCAACAGCCTCGAATTTCTTTTCATCCCACAGCGTCCCTATGCTTTCGGATGCGCCTTTAGAGCTAATTGTAGCTTTGCCTCTTTTTTTCCAAAATTTTGTAGATACTTGGAGGAATGCGTCTTCCTCCATCTTGGTCTCCTGGATCAGAAGGATGCCCAGTTGATGTAATGAAACAAGATCTGTCATTGCTTCTTCCTTGCGTGTGCTACAAAGACCTCTGCAGTTCCAGGAGAGGACCTTCATTACTTACTTTTGGTGTTTGACGGCATCCCTTTCTGGGCATGCCCCTGCTGGCGAGTATTTCTAGTGTTTTTCAGCAGCTTTTCCAGGGTTGGCTGGGAGCCTTGGAGCTTATCCTTATAGGTAGCTTTCTCCCTTACTTCTCTCTTGGATTTCCTTCCTTTGGTTTTCAATTGCCTTGGAGTAGTCATTTCTATTTCCCCCTCCTCCTCTTCTTCTTCTTTCGATTCAGAGTCTTCCTTTGATCTTCCCTGATTTCTTCCTACTTGAATCTCTGTCATGCTGTCCTCTTGTTCTTGCATTTGATGGGCTAATAGGTTTGCTTCAGGTTCCTTACTATGATCGTTACTGGATTTCTCTTCCACTACTACGGGTTCCTCCCTTTCTTCGCTAGTTTCTTTGGTCTTGGAGGTTTCAGGGGACCCTTCGAGGTGGATGATCTTAGCTTCTTTATTCCCTTCTTTGTTCCCTTCATCCGTCTTAGGATCTGGGTGTTTTTTGGATTTGGTTCTGTTTACCTTTTTCCAACCCTCCCCCTTGTCATGATGAATCTCGGGCTTTTTCGGGCAATTGCGGATGAAGTGCCCATATTCATGGCAGCCCCGACACTTGAAGGGGAGTTGTTCGTAGTCAAGCCTTTGGTAATGAGTCTAGTTCCCCATAGTTAGTTTAATAGCTTCTGGGAGTCCTGCTTCTAGGTCCACCTCCACGCAGATCCGGGTGCAGGCGTAGTGATCCTTTGGACTAGCCATATCAATATACTTCCCAAGTACAGTCCTGATCGCGTGGAGAGATTTGGAGTTCCAGCAATGCATGGGAAGGTTAGGAAGTCTAACCCAGACTGGCACGGCCTTGGGGATGTCAGCCTCGGGATCGAAATCCGGGGTCCACCCATTGAGGTAGAGACCTTGCGGACCCATGAAGTAGGGCCCATTCCTGAAGATTAGATCTTTGTCTTCTTTGGTTTCGAAGTCAAAGAGGAAAAATCCCCTTCCGACAGAGTAAGATGCAACGTTTTTGGAGATGAGGGGTCTCCAGTTTCTTTGGACCCAGCTATCAGTTGTCTTTGGTGAAGGCCAGAGCCCCGTGAATTGCCCGACCAGGGCTCGGTCTGCCAGGGAGAGAGCAACCCGCATAGTTTCTTCAGGTGGCAGGGCTACTTTCGGCACATCCTCTATTCTCTTGACAAATTTCGGTGGGTTTCTAGCTCCCGATATCCTGTTCTGAGGTCGGATTAGATTATCAAAGGCCTCAGATCTCGGGTCCGGAGGCACACCTCCCATCCCAGTCATCAAACAGGCCCTCAGGTCATTGGCAGTCACGATCAGCTATGAAGATGTCCCGTAGACAGCCCTCTGGGCCCTACAAATCTCACACCCCAGGTGATAGACAAACTCTCGGTCCAGCTCCTCGATCCCTGCCAGAATACTTCGATCCAGGCTTACAGCTCGATCTCAACAATCGAAGGGGGATCCAGTCCAGCGATCTATCTTTCAGCTTGGGAAAGGACGCCTCCAGGCATGCATGCAGTGATCAGTTCCCGGATAAAAAACTATTTTTAATTAATTCAACAATCACACTCGACCTCAAAACCAATATTAGCAACTTCATATTTTACAAAACATTTTGTAATTGAATGCAATGCTTCATGATTTGGGATTGGAGCAGTCGAAAGGGTGTAACCCTTCACTATGTTGGCTCAAGCCATATAAAAGGCGAGCTTATTGTACATTTTATCCATCATCCAATATATTATTATTATTCATATTCATTATTAAAATTATAGTCGGATTCGACTAACGGACAACTGGATTCAGTTGCTCCATTTGGTATCAGAGTTCGGATTCGGCTTCTCTCACTTGAGCTCGGTTTCGGTTCATCTCATATCACCCTTCTGCTCACATCTCTCATTAAACATTTACATTAAAAAAAAACAAAAAAACAAAAAACTCTCTGCGCACTCTTTCTCCCATCACGCCCTGCTCCTCACTCTTCCTCAGCACCTCCATCTCCTTTCCTGCCACCCTTCGACATCCTTTCTTTGACGCTGCCCAACAACGATCCCTTATCACACCGAGCGTCCAAACCCCAGTCATCACCACTCGCCCTCCACCATCCGCTGCTCCAGTCTTCTCCTCCCACGTGCATTCCAGTTCCCCCACATCACCTGCGCACCACTCTGCTGCACCCTTCACCCTCACATGCTTCAAACTCTCCTCCCAGCTCCACTCCTCACCCTTCCCCTCGCGCCACCTGTGTGTTCCACCTCCATCCCCCAACTGCTCCAATCTTCACCCCACCCGCTCTACCCCCGCGCGCTCCAACCACCTGCTCCACACTGGCACTCCTTCACTCCCACTTCAATCTCCTCCCACTCCCTGCACATGCCTATGCCCCCTTCATCCACAAGCCTTCCTCTCCAATCATCACCACTGTTCATTTCCACCGCAACCTACCATTCCTCCTTCACGAGATTGTGAACCCTAACCTGCAAAAAAAAAAAACCAAACAATATTAATAAAAATAGCATATTATATATAATAATAATAAAATTATTATTATATTATAATATTTATTTAAAAAAAACTATATAAAAATATTATATATATAGTTAAAAATCAAATATTATATTTTTTATTATAATATTTGTTTAAAAAAAAACTATATATATAATATAGTTTATAAAAAAAATATAATAATAATAATAATAATATTAATTAATTAATATATTATTAGCCAAAATAGCGTGGAAATACACACCTCCGCATACAAGGTCCAAGACCATGGAGGAACTGAAAGAGAAGATCGATAAAATGGAGAAGGACATCAAGTCCCTTGTCGCTAACCAAGAAGGCTTGGAGGAAAAGATGCAAAATAATAATACATTACTCAAAAACGATCTTGTTTTGGTACTAGAAAGAAGGCTCGACGACAAACTTGACATCTTGAACGAAAAACAAAAAGACGTGGATGACAAAATGAGTACGATAACACAAAACATAAACACCTTAACAGAGAACATGATCACCATGACACATAACCATAATACATTAATCGAGATGTTACAAAGGCTCATACCCAGTCCGGGCCAAATCAGCGGTCCACACATGCTAGATGCCTCATTTCATGTTGCCACCCAGGAAACACTCGCAAAGAATCAAGAAGAATTGCAAAAAGAAATAAAGATTAACAATGCGATGCTTAAGCAAGAGATAGAAACACAAGTACTGCCAGATATGGAGGCACGATTAAACAACAAAATAGACGCTATAAGTAAAATAGTAGAGAAAAGAAAAACTAAAAATCACCGCCAACAATGAAGCAATTCAGATATGTCACTTTCATCGTCCAGTAGTTTCGAGCCACCATCAAACCATAAGGCAAAAGGAAATCAATGTCGTCCTTACAAAGTGTACCCACCTAAGGTAAAAATAGAGTTGTTGAAATACAATATGAGTGAAGACCAATGTGTTGCTTGGTTAAACAAAGCAAAAGAATACTTTGACATTTACAACATTCAATCTGACAAGGAGAAGGTGAAATATGCGTCAATGCATATGGAAGGGTATGCTTATAATTGGTACTTATGGTGGAAGAGAGATAATTTTACCTACACTTGGAACTTGTTCAAAAATGATTTTTTTAATAGGTTTCAAGGAATCAAAGAAGATGAATTTTTCAGTAAACTTACCAGACTACAGCAAGTCGGAAACGTTGAGGAATTCACTCATCAATGGGAATCCTTATCAACACGAGTATTTGGGTTGTCTGACAAGCAAAGACTCGAAACCTATTTAGGAGGTCTTAAACCACACCTCTAAAAAGAGTTAAAGTTACATGACATACCTAATGTAGGAGTAGCAAGACGTAAAGCAAACGCCACAGAACACAAATTGGAAGGAATAAAAACAAAAGACGATAGCCATTATCGATAAGAAAAAGAGACACAATGTAGGTACTGTGCAGATACTTGGTCTCCTGGCCACCAATGCCAGAAACCTCAATCATACGCCTACGAAATGGAAAATAGATCAAAGTCATTTAACGGTTACTCTGATAATAAAAAGAAAAAGAAGAAAAACATATGTCGTCGATGAGGTAATGATTGGACCCCTGGTCATAAATGTAGGAACAATGAGACAATACAATGCAAAATCATCAATGGAAAGGAAGTGCAAGTCTCTGCACAAGAGACCTCATCCGATTCTAATACCGACACCGAGTTAGAATAAAGAATGACACTAGGAAAATACTTAAGCTTTGAGGACAAAGCTTCCTTAAAGGGAGTGGCAATGTAACAAATATAAAATACAATATTAATTAGACTATTAGGTTGCTAGTGAAAGGGTGTAACCCTTCACTGTGTTGGCTCAAGCCATATAAAAGGCGAGCTTATTGTACATTTTATCCATCATCCAATATATTATTATTATTCATATTCATTATTAAAATGATAGTCGGATTCGACTAACGAACAACTGGATTCAGTTGCTCCATTAGCTCAAAGCTTCCTTAAAGGGAGTGGCAATGTAACAAATATAAAATACAATATTAATTAGACTATTAGGTTACTAGTGAATGGGTGTAACCCTTCACTGTGTTGGCTCAAGCCATATAAAAGGCGAGCTTATTGTACATTTTATCCATCATCCAATATATTATTATTATTCATATTCATTATTAAAATGATAGTCGGATTCGACTAACGAACAACTGGATTCAGTTGCTCCATTAGCTCAAAGCTTCCTTAAAGGGAGTGGCAATGTAACAAATATAAAATACAATATTAATTAGACTATTAGGTTACTAGTGAATGGGTGTAACCCTTCACTGTGTTGGCTCAAGCCATATAAAAGGCGAGCTTATTGTACATTTTATCCATCATCCAATATATTATTATTATTCATATTCATTATTAAAATGATAGTCGGATTCGACTAACGAACAACTGGATTCAGTTGCTCCATTAGCTCAAAGCTTCCTTAAAGGGAGTGGCAATGTAACAAATATAAAATACAATATTAATTAGACTATTAGGTTACTAGTGAATGGGTGTAACCCTTCACTGTGTTGGCTCAAGCCATATAAAAGGCGAGCTTATTGTACATTTTATCCATCATCCAATATATTATTATTATTCATATTCATTATTAAAATGATAGTCGGATTCGACTAACGAACAACTGGATTCGGTTGCTCCATTAGCCTACAATAAACCCTTTTCTTTGGACGGCTAGGAGCATTTATATATTGTAACTTATTGCTGCAATATTTTGTAGTACAAACCAACAGTAGAAAACATGAGGTATCTCTCAAACCAACAGTTGAAAACATGAACACTTTAACTCCATTTGACCAACACAAAGGAGCACCTATCCGACCAAGGGCACACTTGATTTGATGGATGAAAGGTGTGATTTAACACTAATTTATGCTATAGGTTTGCAACTTACCATAGTTAAAGAAACTAAAAACAATTCCCTGGCCTCAAATCCCCCAGGGTCCTCCTAGGTGACCTAGAACTTGACCCAAACTTCCTCAAACCCCTAAGGTTTGAATTTTACTTTGAGATGGAGCTACAATAAATCAATAACCATATCTAAAACACCCCCTTAGGATTGAAGTCCCCTAATCCTAGGATGACTTCACCTCCTTTAGGGCACTTTTAGGACCAAAAATTAACTTTTTTTGCAAATATTTTCAACCTTTATTTTTGGATTTTTCAATATCTAATTTAAATATGAAATTTATTGATGCAATGGAGTACTTCAGAAAACCATAGTTAAAGTAGTCTATGTCACAATTTTTTTTTTAATTTTTTTTTTCCAAAAACGTATAATTTTAAGGGTTTTCACTATATATGATTTTTTTGGGTATTTGTAACAATATACAGTACATAACTTTGATAAGTAGCTTCCAAGATAAAGGTTCAAGTCTTTTCCCTTCAAGGCCACTGATGAATCATGGTTAGCATTTCTCTCAAGAATTGACAGCCATGTTTTGATGAATCAAGGCAAAACCAAGAAAACCTAGGTTGTGTTGGTCTTGATATAATTAGGGAAAAATATGATTTTTTTTGCAAATATTTTCAACCTTTATTTTTGGATTTTTCAATATCTAATTTAAATATGAAATTTATTGATGCAATTGAGTACTTCAGAAAGCCACAAAGTAATCTATGTCACAAAATAAATATTTTTGAAATTTTTGCAAAAACATATAATTTTAGGGTTTTTCACTATATATGATTTTTTGTGTATTTTTAACAATTTATAGTACATAACTTTGATAAACAGATTCCAAGTGAAGATAAAGGAAATAAAGATTCAAGTCTTTTCCCTTCAAGGCCACCGAGGAATTGTGGTTAGCGTTTCTCTCAAGAATTGTCAACCCTATTTTAATGAATCAAGGCAAAACCAAGAAAACCTAGGTTGTGTTGGTCTTGATCTAATTAGGCCAAATGCCCAACAAGAGAGACCCTAGGGACGGATGTCTCACTTACAAGACAAAGCTTTTATGCATAAAAAATCATAATTTACTCTTATCTTGGATGTCTTTGACAATGAAAGAGAAATAAAACCAAAGATCTTACCATAAATGAAGAAAAATGGAGAAAATAGTAACCTCTTAAGAATCCCGCTCCTTAAACAAGCATAGCAAGATTTAGTTTCAACCTTCAATCATCAACAAACATGCCACATTGAAGCCTCAAGAATGCCAAGAAGAGGGTGCACACCACTTTATCCCAAGTAGACAAGAAGGTCAATACAAGATACAAATAGGTCCAAGTGGGCATAATGAGGTGTGCTAAAACATGCATGCCAACCCTTACATGCGTAATCACCTTCTACAAAGCTTAAACATGAGTGTGCTTAGGAGCCCCTAAGCCATGTATTCAAATGGAGATCATCTCCAAAAGCACCAGACACCAACCCAAGGCACAAATGACCCAACATGATGGGGGACTTCCGCTCATTAAGGGGCAGTAAAAAGTGCCACTAAGACAACACTTATTGGAATGAAAACCAAGAGGACCTACCATGACCAAACCACGGGTCCTGAGCCCCACTAGACCAACACTCTACATAAACCAAGCCCTGGCTTGGCCTTTACACAGAAAAAATGACCCCTCCCATGTGATAATCTAGTATGGCACACTGCAAAACATTTGGAGGGTAACGCCCCTGACAAGTTTGGCATCTACTTAAATAAACAAACTCCACTCTATGGTCCCGCCATCAAGCAAGGTGTCGTTCATCATCCAAATCTCCTACATTAATGCCATGATCGAGTGGAATGGAAGTGGTAAGTACAAATTGGGGAGTGGTAGATATCCTCTCATGGCCAAAATTCCTTGTTTCAGTACTTCCAATTCCCTTGTGAATGAAGGAGGGCCCAAACATGACTATCTTACACAACAACCATAAACTTCTGCAAGTAGAACTGAACACTTAAGGTCATCCACTTATTGCCATGAGAGTCGAGCTCAACATCTTGCTCCTGCCTTATGTGTTCAATACCATCCACTTCCACACACGCTCGTGCATGTGGACCGTTTACATCCCTCTTGGTTGATATCTTCCACGAACACTTGGCTAAGTTAATCATTGAGACAAGCGACACAGGTATGTTATCACTTGTCCACTTACTTACATCCTCAACATTGAATAGTGTCAAAAAAACAAGCAAGATTCACACTTACATCCAGATGAAACTCAACACATTATTCTTAATATACTAAAACAAATTAATTAATTCGTCCATATCTATTTTATGTGTAGATAAATCAAAATTGTTTTGCTAACCATATATATAACGTACACTAATAATATAATATGAAGGTGATCACTTTTGAAGGTTAATTAAATATATGGGTGTTATTGTTGAACGTACATTAATAATATAAAATAAAGGTGATCAGTTTTGAAGGTTAATTGAATATATGGGTGTTATTGTTGATCAACAATGGTAAGGAATTTCGATTTCCATGTAGTGAAGATGCACCAATTTTAAAATAGCCAATATACCATAAGAGGTCCCAAACTTTTCGAAAACCTATTTTCAAGGAAAATAAATAAAAACCCTTGTAAGTTGATAATATTATAACTAATGACAAAAGTAAAATCACATAAGATCGTAGCATTATAACAACTACTACTGATAATAAATTTCAATGGGGGATGTTTGGAATTTGAAAGCCCGCTGGTAAAACTTCGACATCAAATTAGTTCTTCCAGCATAATAGCCTCGCTTTTGTTTTGTCTGGTTCTGTTATAGAGTGGTTTGGTGGTGATGGAGGGAGACAATGTGAAGATGGAGAAGGTGCATAAATTCGAAGAATTCGTGGACCGTCGCCTCAAACCCGACCTCGTCAATGCCATTGCAGAGAGGTGGGTTTTCCTCCTTCAATCCCACTTGTTTGTTTTGCAGATTTTGCTTGCTCTTGCGATAAAACAAAAGCAGTCATTTGTTAGTTACTTAGTGCCCTTTCCCCTTGCACATCAAAACGAAACTTTGCCTTCAAGTTCAAATATATTGCCCTACGTAGGCGAGGAGAGAGAGCATGCTTGCTTTGGCTCCAATATCTTTTCAAAAAATTCTCTCTTTTGCTAAATCAGTTTTGATCGTAGCAATTTCCCAGATGAATGGAGTATTTTGTCCACTGAATGTGGCTCGGCAGCCCTATTTCCACAATCCTAAAGTTTTCCAATATATCTCAAAAATTCTGCACAGAATCACAACATAAATCTTTCCTCTTGGCACTCACGGTTCTGTAAGAGGCTTGGTTATATACACATCACTTGCCAGTGTGCTCATTTATTACAAGATAATGACTACAGAGAGAATGATTTGATTGCTACTATTCATCTTCTGATTATCAGTTTAACTTCCCAGAGATACCTGCTGTCCCTTAAGTGTTCTCACAATTTCTTGTCTGTGGCTCACTGCTGATGTGCAGTTGCTGATTGCCGGTGTGTTGAGTCCACAATTCCCATTTTTAGCCACAATAATCATACTGAACCATTTTTTTTTAAGCCATGGGTTACTTGGAACATCTAACCTCGTTCAAATGGGTGCAACGATTCAAATTTGTGAAGTAATTTGTCTCCCAAGACTGTGGAGAAGAGTGGCCAGCTTTATGTGCTCCCTGTAATAATTTGGCATTAGGTGTAATGAGCGACCAATTTTACATATAATTCTAATTCAGAAAATAAGGTGTCCACCATCCAGGCATCGCTGAACTAGTGGAATTGATGTAGCAGGTATTGCAGGTCAAATCATGTTGTGATTTTTACTGTAACAATGCCATGTTGCTGTAGTTAGGCCCTTTGGCTTTTCAATTTCCTTTTCATAATATTTTGAGGCTTTAATAAATTGGGCAGCTATCGGCGTTCCATTATTGGTTTCTGCTCGCACATGTGGCTGTTGCAAGGTGAGTTGATACTTTACATCTTACTGCAGTTGTTTAGCAACTGCAACCTGATTCAACCGGCTTTGCTTTGTTCCATGCATGGCTATATTATTTTGACTTATAATTCCAAACTATAAAGATTCTCTTGTCCACTCTGTCCTTTTCTGTTCTTTCTCGTGACTCAAGGGGTTGCGGACTGTTTCTGCAGAGTTGTTGAGTTTTTCACCATGGCCTCATAGACTTATCTAATCCACTACAAAGATCATCTGCATGCATGTCCAGAAGACAGCCAAATTTTGTTCTTGAACATTAAGTTGCTCACAGTCTGCGAGTATTTGTTTTTTAGTGTTGATGATCTTGATTCTTTACAACTTTATACATCACTTCTTTGTATAACTTTTAATATGAGGTTTTATTTCTATTTTCCAATTAAGGCCTCATGTCTATTTTATTTTATTTTCCATATTGGTTATCTGGCTCAAGGTTTTTTTGAGCAATACTAGAACCTCAGTTCAGGTTCTTATACCTAATTTTGCCTATCCTGGTGTATTGCATTTTAGGTTGAGGACAACTAGTTATATCATCTTTAGCCTGGTTACTAAGGCAGTCTTCAGTTCAGCGTGTATGTGTCCATGACTCCGTAGTAGATCAACACTCACATCACAGGCATAGAGACTGACAGATTTATCTGCAGAAAAGGAAATACTGCAATTAGCCTTTTATTTGATGAAATAATATGTTACAGAATTGGTTTCCACAAGCTTGTAAAAAGCTTTATTCTAATTCCGGTCTAAATTACAATTACAATTTCTCATGCCTAGAAATTTTCAGTATGATTATTGTCTCTATCTAAATTGGATGAATTTAGAATTTCTATTATGACATTGATTTCTCTTGGATCAATTCTTTGATCTTTCCTTTTTGTTTTGAAGTTAAAACTGAGCCATTGGATTGAACAAGAAAGTCTCTACACATGAACACATGAATAAGCCCAAAACATAGTGATATTGTGGGTATCCTTGATTCATCCGTAATCCTAGGCCTATGGCCTTAAAGATTCATCCACACAGATTTCAAGCAGAATAAAATGAACGGTAACTAGAAGAAAAACTTTTAATAACTTGACGTGTTAAACATGGATTGAGTTTCTTTACTATTCTATGAACTGAATCAAATCAAATCAATCACACGAACAGATGACACAAGAATTGCCTTGGAGAAATCCATTCTGGGAAAAAATCCAGCTTCAAAATGGCTATCTTGCTTTGGTTTTTTATTAATGCTTCCCTTTGTTACAAGGTCCTCTGGATATTTCACACAGAAAATACAGTTTACAGTAGCAAATGCCCCACTGCTGTCAAACCTCTCCCATAAACCAGTCAATCAGCTCCTTTCCAAGTCATTCTCTTCGATTGCAAGGATGACCTGCAGTCGGGTCACTGGTGCAAGTGTGATCCCTGTTGTTGCATGACATTCTTCTCTTTGTGTAGGCTGACTGGCCTTTTTTTGTTTATGATAGTTTCTATTCACCAGATGGCTGATTTTGGTTGTTGCCTATATGTCACTTTTGTTTTCAGATTATTAGCTTTCTAGGCTGCTAGGAGATTTTGGACTATGATTGTGGTGATTGCTTGATGCAGTTGATCTTGTTGTTGCTGATTGTGGTGATTGCTTGATGCAGTTGATCTTGTTGTTGCTGTTGTTTTGTAAAGCTATTCCTCTAAAAAGTGCTTCTCTAGTGACTAGTAATCTTCAATTTCATAGTTAATCTTATGCAGGTTGTTGTATCATTATATCTGGGAGCTTGACTGATCTCCTTGACACCTTTGAGGAGCCATCGTTCCAGGACATAGGGCATACACCAGATGAATAGACGGATCAGCTCTAGGTGGTCCCAGAATTAGCCTCTCCTTGGCCAACACACTACTTCCCAGGTTTGGTGAGGAGCAAGGTTCCCATCTTAGAGTAGCCAGGGTTCCATCTAGAGTTTCTTCCATAGCTTTGGATGTTAGGTGAGATGGTTTTTCTTGCTCCTGTGCTCCTACCAGGATCATGCAGCCATGCTTCCTTATCCCCGTCTACTCTCTGAAGGATATCATCCACCAGTGTATCAACCCTTTCATAATTATTGATGACTCTGATGAGAAGCATATATCTTGGTCCCCTCACCTGCCCTCAACAATGAGCTCTAACATGCCTTGAAATCTTCTCTCTTGTTCTTGTTCAACACTGAGATTTTTTCAGTTTCTAGCATATTTCTTGTATGAGCATTTGATCTTATATTTTCTCTTAGCTTAGATATTTGGCTTTTAGCTTTTAATAATTAGTTCTTTATCTTTTTTTCTTTTAGCATTGATCCAAGAGTTGCTTTTTCACTCTCACTTTGTATACATCCAGTGTATACACACTGGATGTACTTTTTGTAGTCCCATTGACCTACTTTTGTGGTCATTTATTGGACATTAATAAAACTATTTTCCCTTATCTTACAAGGTCTTGGCCAAAGCTATGGCCTTGAGGATTACATACATTCTCCCAATTATTCTAAGGTCAGAAAAAACAAGGTTCATTCGTGGCTGCTCAATCCTGGACATTGCCATTTCCGTCTGGGAAGGAAAGAGTTTGAAAGGTGACTGGCATTGGATGTACTGTTCATCAAGTTGACTTTGAAAAGGCCTATGGTAAAGTGGGGTGGCCCTTTAGCCTGGCCACGCATAAGGCTCTAGTTTGGCCAATGCTTCAGAAGTTCTCTAGAGACTCTTCTCAAAAGTAGATGACTTGTCCATCAATTAAATCTAATTTGAAAAAATTGGGATGTTTAGATCAAACACACAAGGATGTCCTCTTGCCTTCCTTTGTATGCTATTGTTGTTGAAGCCCTCAAATATCTACTCTAGAACATAATGGATCAGGGGATTATCAAAGGTATTCTATGAACAAGTCTTGACTTTGGATAGATGGCTAATGGTCACTTTGTTGATGATTCTTTCTTAACCATCGTGGAAGATAAATGCTCAATGAATAACAACATTGGAGTCTGGACTATGTGGAAGTCTTTTGTGAGGTCTCAGGTTCCAACATTTAGAAAGAGAAAATGAATTGCTTTAGGCAAAGCCAAAGCAATATGTTGGAGTGGTTACCAGCGCAAGGTTGGTTGTGGATCTAGTCAAGTTTGATATTTATGTTTTTGGGATCCCCTTTGCCTTTGTGGCATTTCTAAAGGAGATGTGGGATGGGGCGATCCAAAGAATTGAAGAAAAATCGATAAATGCATTATTAAGTCAATATCCTTGGCTGCTAAGTTCAAATATGTATTGAAGTGCTGGCAGCTACCCATGTCTACCATGCATCATGCTGGGTTTCCTCCCTTAATGCATACTGAACACCGGAGAAGCTTCTCAAAATTTTTCTTTTGGCCAATTCTAAAGACCACAAATGTTTTCACAAAGTTAACTGGTATCTTTTCTGCTTGACTAAGGACAAGGGAGGGCTAGGAATTATTCACACTAACATTGAAGCTCAAGCAATGTGTGCAATGTGGATCATCCCAATTGTAGGTGCCAATGAAGCATGGAGAATCCTTTTTGGGAATCATATAGTTACGGGAGGCCATTTGGGGAAAAATACTTGGAGGAATATCAGCTTGTAGACTTCGCTCACCACTCTCATGTGGAGATCAATGGCACCCTTGTTGCTAGGAGCATATGGAAGGCTTGACAGGTCATCAAATCTAGATTCCACTGGAAAGGGGACTCACTTAATCAGGCTTGTCATTAAATGAGCATATTCTTTAATGGTCTCTAGTGTTGTGCCTCAATGATAGACCTCTGGCTGAAACAACCTAGGTTGCGGCCGAATGCTCGTTCATGCATAGCATTCAAAGGACCACTGATTTATTTGACACCCTGGCCAGAGATTGGAAAGCCTAGCCAATCTCAAAGGAGGAATCTAGGCTCAGTAACCCAGACAAGCTGATCCTGGAAATGGTTAAAAGCCTTGTCCCTGAAAAGTTGAAAACCTGTTCATCAAAATTGGCTTGCAGGCCCCAGTTGCCTGGTGGAGGGATTGGCACTGGGATCACTCTTGAGGCCTTTAAAAAATATAAGTCTGTTGATGGCTACTGTTGGTTGTGCCTCAAGCTGATTCTTGAATCTTGATACCAGGGTCAACAGGCTCTGGAGGCTTATATTCAAGCAAATATACTTTTTCTGTTTCACAACAAAGCTATTTGGAAATCCTTCATCGAGTCCAAAAATGTGGTTTCGACTGGTCTCTAATGCTCTGTGGACTGGCCTTTGGGACATAGACTTTAACATATGCGATTTTCTCAGCCTAAGTGCCCAATCTGTAGGAGAAATGAAATGTCAAACTTGTTTTTTGGTTCTGTAGTACAAATGCTCCCCTTCCATATTAGCTGGAAGAATGCCCTCCTGGGTGACAAACTTCCCTGGGCCATTGAGTTTTGAGCAATGTCACCAGAATCGGAATTGACAATAAATTGACCAGGCAAAAGAGTGAAAGTTTTGAATCGGATCAGGAAAAACTCAGGAAAAAATTGGCAAACACGAAAAATTAAACATATACACATATTTTGGATAAAAAACATTTTTCATTGATATTCAAAGTAGCCATGTCCATATACTGCAAGATATCAATAGATGTCCAAAAGATATCAATAGATGTCCAAAATATATCAAATGTTATCCATAAGATGAGTCCAGATAGATAAATCATTGCCTATATTGGGATCCTATTCATCAATAGCACCATGTGCCACCCTCCTCTAGACTCTAGCCCTTGCTGTTAAAATAATGTAACTTTGGAAGTTATTCTATTTGTATTATTGTTATTCCTCCTTCAGGAGATGTCATTGATGTAATTGGTCATGTAAGAGTCATTGAAAGGATGAATGTGAACCTCCAGATGTAAGTCGGGTCAATAGTACCCATGAGTCATTATAATAAATACTATTTTGGTATTTTGAGATTGTGTCTATTGTTTTCAATTGTATCACATGCCAACAATTCATATGCATTATTATACAATACATTCAAACAAATGCATCGCCCTTTCGTCATTTATCAAAGATTAGTTACACAATAAATGCGACGGCAGCTTTGTTTTCTTTAAGTATGCAATATCAGAAAAGTGGACTGTAAAATATCTTCTCTCTTTGCAAAAACTTGTCACTCTTGTTCTTGGGATTCAAGGTAGACGAGCATTAGGAAGAATGAAATTATAGCCATACCAATCATTTTTGTGTGCCTGAGAGAAAGTCATCTAAGAATTGGTGTTTATTGTGCAGGGACAAGGTGTTGGAGCAACAAAAAATTTTGTATCCTTTGATCCCTCATCCTAGTAATTCACTATGGAATTTAAGCTAATTATGGGTTCTTAGTTTTGATAATGGACTTGTATACCACAATGAATCATACCTTTATTAATTATCAATTTTTAACTTGTATACTTAAGTTAATTCTAAATGTGGATCATTATAGATTGCTGTTTATGTAGAATTTTAGCTATTCATACGTCAAATAATTTTCTTGTAGAACTTCCAAGTCCATTTTCATGAAAATTTAGGGTGTAATGATTGAGTTGTGTTTTAGAAGAGCAACTTAGATACATGATGCATAGTTAGTTCATTGCTTAAGTTATATTCAGCTAGGCTTTCTGTGTCCTCACATCTTTAAATAAAAGAAATGGTAATAATTTGAATTAAAAGCGTGGGGGCTTAACCCGTACATCAAGGCGTACAAATTTTGAGCTATTCAATACTCTACATCAGCTCCCAACCCCATATGGGATGGGAAGAGTTTTGGGGTCTATGATTCTTTGCTTTTAGAGCTTTCCTCCGCTTACTGAAGTTACATGAATAAATCCTGATGAATCGGTTATATAAAGACAACAATAGAAATAAATTCTTACGAGCGGTGGTTGGCTTGACTACTTAAACTTTTCTTAATCATAAGGAGGGCCCATAGGAAGCACCTCTCCAACAAAACTTCTATACCAGAAAAACAAGCTTTGAATTCCCCTTGCTATATCCCTCTTGTCCTCTTTTTCCCTATGCTTTCTGTTGGATTTCCTTTCCCCAATAAATGAAGGTGAGTTTTGTGCAGGTGGTGTCCTTGCTCATTGATACCTCCCAAACCTGCAGTTCAAGTGTTACAAAGTCCTTTAACAAAGTGAAACCTGAGGGGCAATTAGGAAGATTGCTCAATGTCACCACAACAATACTTCCTCTTGCTCTAGGTTGGTTCTCTTTTAGCACAAGAGGGTAGAACCTTAGAAAATAAATGATTTTTTTTTATAATAAGATGGATGGTGGAATTTGCCAAGGATAGTGCCTATCCCAATTGGGCTATGGAGTTAGGGTGGATTTAGAAAAAGAGGGTTTGAATATGCCGTAGTAAGTCCAAAACAAATTTTTAGAATATGCATGAAAGTGAGAGTCCTTAAACAAGATACACCTTCACAAACTTACAATTACAACCAACAATAATGTGTAAGTTTGTAACCATAATCTACTGTCCCAGACCATAATCTACTGTCCTAGCCAGGTACATCAGTACATGTTTTGCGGCTATCCAATGTACTCTCCTAGGCTCCATCATGAATTCACTGAGTGTGTTTACCGCACAACACAAATCCGTTCTGGTGTTAACTAGATACATCAATGACCTTGTGAGTTGACGATATAAGGTAGGATCCACCAACTCTCCCTCAGAATCATGAAGCTTCTTCCAGTTGGTGATCATAGGTGTGACCATCAGTCTACAACCCTCCATTCAAAATCTCTTTAGAATATCAACTACATACTTTCCTTGTCCCAACAAAACATGACCAGGCTCCTGCCAAACCTCCATCCCCAAATAATATGCATCAACCCAAGATCAGTCATCTCAAACTCAGAAGCAAGATCTCTCTTGCAAGCTCAATAAGATGCTCCTCCCTTGTGATAAACAAGTCATCAACATATAACAAAAGTATGAGCGGATCACCTCTGACCACAATGAAGTACATGTTGGTATCCGCCTCACTTTTCTGAAATCCTATCGACAACAAGTAAGAGTCAATCCTCGAATACCAAGCTCGAGGAGCTTGCTTTAGTCCATACAAGGCCTTTTTCAGCCTGCACACATGAGAATCTCTCCCATGAACTTCAAAGCCCTGTGGTTGCTCCAAATACACCTCCTGTAGAAGACCATTGAGAAATGTGTTGATTTTTCCTGAGCAACATCGAGAGCCATTCTCTTAGGAGAATGGGGACATTTGGTCAAGAACCAGGATGTGGAACCAATTCAGCACTGGAGGACTCAACCTTGAGTTGAGTAACCATTCTGTTGAATGGAGACATCTGGTCAGGGACCAGGATGTGGAACCAGTCCAGCACTGGGGGACTCAGGCCAGAGCTGAGTGGCCATTCTGTTGAATGGAGACATCTGGTCAGGGACCAAGATGTGGAACCAGTCTAGCATTGGGGGACTTAGCCTAGAGTTGAGTGGCCATTCTTTGAATGAAGGCACCTAGTCAGTTACTATGAAGATGACATGATCTAGTACTGGGGTACTCAGCCTAGGGTTGAGGGCCTGTTGCAGCTGCAACCATTTCCCAAATTTCTAAAAAATTGGGACCCTCCTTTTAAAATTTTGTCTTGCTTAGATTTGCTGGGATTGCTTGATTTTACTGCAATTTTGGATTGTTGAGGATGATTGTTAAATGAATATCTTTATGCTGATGCTGCCTTTTATGACTTATAGTGTTTTCTTATCTCGCTGTTGGAATTTTGTTGAAGTTATGAATTGGGACCGTAGGCAACTGCGCAGCCGCCGTTGGGGAGGTTCAGTGAAATGACGACCCGACTTAAAACTCTATCTTCTGCCGATGTGCTCTCGTTTTTTTTATTGTCGGCGTTTTTTTTGGTGAAAACCGTCGGAGCTCTAGTGCTTTGTATTGCCACCGTTTCAGGTGACAAACTGTGCGCCCCACGACGGGAGTTTTGACCTTTTTCGATCGCCGTTGGGTTGTTTTACGGAAGCCTTAGTTTTTGCGCTCTGCCGTTGCGGCTCTGTAGCAGACTAACCTCTGCGTGATAGTTTTCCCATTCGCCGATGCTTGATTTTTCGCCAATTGTTTTATTTTATTGCAAACCCTTAGTAGGTGTGTCGCCTGCTGTTGCGGCTCTGTAGTAGGCTAATTGCCCTTTCCTTGTTTTTTTTTTCGCCGACGAAGAGTTTATCTGTCTGATGCTTAGTGCTGGCATTGGGTTTTTTCCCACCTATTCGGATGTGCTTTACATTGTTCTATGTAATGGTGGAGGTTTCCCGTGGGCGCAGGTCGATGTTAAAGTTGTATGAGTTGAAGAACGCGGTTTGGGGTTGGGTGTTTCGAAGAGTGATGGTTACTTCGCAGATGTGGCCTGGATGGGGAAAAAATCCGTTTTATCAGGCACTTGTTTAAGTTTTGAAACAGGGGTTTAAGCACAAACTTGCGGAATCTCTTTTGGTTTGACATTTTTTATTTTTTTCATGCATTAATACTGTTTATAGTTCATATTACCGAACGCATGCATTGATCTAGTTTGTGTTACCTTGTTAAACACTAATGATCTGATATGTTAAGGATAGGAAGATTGCTGCAAAAGAATATATAAGCAAAAGAGGAGCGACCTTGAAAGAAGAAGTTAAAGCATAAAGAAAACAAAGATGTTGCTCGAGGAAAAGAAGAGAGCGAAAGGCTAAGAGCAACAAGATCTCAAAAGGACCAAGAATTATAGAGCGTAATCATTAAGAGCAGAGGCTCAGGCTTGGGCAGTTCGTCAGTTACCAAGCTGGTCCTGTTTTCATAAAAGTGTTTATCTGAAATGTAACGTTTGAATCATGAGCATTCACAAAACGACAAAACTATGAGATTAAAACGTTTGGGGGGTAGCCCAAAAGTTTTTGTTTTTTGTATAAGTATAGGGGAATGAGATGTGGAAAGAGGAGGGCTTTTTCCCAGTGAGACTTGTGAAAAACTTGTTGTAAGAGGAACTATTTCGTTTTGCAATAATATGATTACAATTTTGCCTGTTGGAGAAAGTTTTGGGTGGAATGTTCAGATGTTGTGCAATGAATGATGTTGAAGGGGAACTATTTCGTTTTCAGCTGTGATTCATTAACTGTGAGATCGTTCTAACTTTCTGAACCTATGTTCTTGTACGAATTTTCTTTGGTTTATTTTATGATAATTTCCACTGTGAGTAATGAATGTTTTAACAAACAATGAGCTATCTTGTTGTGCATATCTTTATTTATGTTTATGTGTTTTGATTCAAAGAATAGCTACCTGTGATTTATCTTAATACATGAACAATAATACATTACTCATTAAATGATAATCTTGCTCCCTAGGGACAGCTTAGTTAGTTTTGTTTTCTGTTGTGTGTGATTTAGAAGCCAGAGAGTTTAAGACGAGAGGTAAGAACCTGCGCATCACATTGTGACCGCTCCTCGTATTCTTTATCAATCTGCATGTTAGATAGGCACTTGCATATCATACTTAAAGTTAAAAACACAAAAATATACACGGTGGACCGGGCCGCAACTGGTAAAACCCTTTATTTTTGTTATTTGACCTACGGTAGCCGGACCGCAAACCGGAAGGATTCCCCATACCAAACAGTCACGGGCTAGTTGGGAACGTTGACTGGGGAGAATCCCTTGTTGTTGTTGCCTGCGATTTTCTAGGCCACAACAGTTTTTGGCGCTAGGAGGAGGGCCACCAGTGCATGGCTGGCCGAGGAAACCCATTTCCTCGAAACTACTCCACCAGTGACAGTTTTGAAAGCAGTTTATTTCCCAATCTGAATCCTGAAGAGAATTGGAAAGAACATTTGTATTCTGTGGACAATGAAGTTGTTAATGATCTGAGGAGACACACTAGAGCATATGTGAAGAGTATTGGAGGATTACCCACTATCCCTGATTTACCCCGAAGAGAATATAAGAAGAAAGACCGTCCTATTTTGGAAGATTCGGTGTTGGTTGGAGATTTGGAAGAATTAGTAGAAACAACTTTACAGGAAGTTGTTCAGCCTTTGAATCAAGGAGGCCCTGACACACCTTACTGTTCACCTGTGCATACTCCTGTTCCGTCACCACCTCACTCTCCACCTAGACTCATGGCAGGCGTAAATGCAAATCAGCCACCTAACCCACCAAATCCACCACCTGCTTGGAAAGCTAGACCGTCCTATTTTGGAAGATTCGGTGTTGGTTGGAGATTTGGAAGAATTAGTAGAAACAACTTTACAGGAAGTTGTTCAGCCTTTGAATCAAGTAGGCCCTGACACACCTTACTGTTCACCTGTGCATACTCCTGTTCCGTCACCACCTCACTCTCCACCTAGACTCATGGCAGGCGTAAATGCAAATCAGCCACCTAACCCACCAAATTCACCACCTGCTTGGAAAGCCAGATCACCTCTAAACTTAGCACCTTCGTTGCATGACTTACCTCAAGCTTTTGAGAAGATGCTGCCCAAGTTTGACCCAAATGAGAAGATTTTAGTAGATGACCATTTGCAAAGTTTATACTTGGCCATAGAAGGACTAAAAGCTGGAGAACACGAGGATGTAGTTTGTAGGCTTTTTCCGCATACCCTTAAAGGAGCAGCAGCCTCATGGTATTTTGGTTTGCCTGCAAACTCAATCCCAGATTGGGATACCTTTGAAAGGATATTCAGAAGCAAATATGCCACCCAAAAAACTCATGTGTCTCTTATGAAAGGACTGTGCGCGTTAAAGAAAGAAAGAAAAGAAAAGGTGCATAGTTTTACCCAAAGATTTGTAGCTATCTTAAGAATTTTTCTGAAACTGATAAGCCCTCGGATAAAGTTCTGATTGAGTATTACACTTCAGCTCTAGGCCCGATTTGGCCATGTTTGCCAAGATGAAAGACAAACCTACGCTAGCAGAGACTTATGAAGAAGCGGAGAGAGTAGAAGCTGAAAAGGAAAGCATCGAAGATTATCCTGAGCAGTCAGGAGAAAAAAATGTTGGGAAGAAAGCTTTGTTATTTACTAAGCCTAAAGAGGAACAATCACATGATTTCGAAGGAATGGCAAAGATGATGCAGAAGCTCTCTAACAGAATAATAGACTTGGAAAAGGAAAGGGAAGCCCAGAAGTTCTATAAGCCTTATTACAAGAAAGAAGAGGATAACAATCAATCCCAACCCCCTCCACATATTCTTGCATCGATGAAGTTAACAGAGGTAGGGATGGATAACTTTTGCACTTTCCACCAACAACCCCATTCTGAAAAAAATTGTCCTCAATGGATAAATTCAATGACATTAGTAATGAATCAGCTGCTGGATTCCAAACTAACAGAGGCTGATGATGAGGAGGGAAAAGATAATAATAAATCAACAGAAAAACAAGAAGACGATGCCATGGTTTTATGGGACTGTGTCTTGATGTTTGATATTGAAAAGGAAAGTGATTTGAGATAAGAGGACATATCAAAAGCAAATGTGACAACGAGAAGCCAAGCGTTGATTAAAGAAGACAGGTTAATAGTCCTGAAAATCAAGAGCCTCCAGAAGAATGTAAAAGAGTTTCAGAAAAACACCACAGCTAATAAAATTCCTGAGTTTACCATCACCAGTCAAAATCCAAAGCAGATCAACATGCCTTCTAAGCCCATTGAAGAGAAGATCAATAATGTAAAAACGAATCTCACAGAACATAAGATGGAGTATGACATTGTGGAGGATATAAAAAAGGTAAAGGCAAATATTTCACTATTTGAGATGTGTAATGTGCAGCAGCAGAAAGAGAAGTTATTGAAAGCATTTGACATGCCAAAGGAGAAGCTTCCCACCAATAATCAACCCCAACAAGAAGAAATTGGTGAAGTGAGTGTGGGAGGTAAGCCTAAATGCAAAACTCCACCTTTTCTCCTTACTTTTGAAGTTTTCAACCATAACGTGCACAACTGTCTGGTAGACTCAGGGGCATCAGTAAATGTCATGCCACTGTCAGTTTGCAAAAAGATAAATGGACAGCCTAAACCATCTACCTGGCAGGTTATTCAGTTAGACAGAACAAACGTGAAGGTAATTGGGGAAATGGAGGACGTTTTGATTCGGTTATCTTCAAATGAAAAGGTATGTCAATTCATTGATATTGTGGTAGCAGACATACCTGAGGCTTATGGACTTGTTTTGAGTAGAGATTGGTTAGCCAAGCTGAATGGATATTTTGCTTCAGACTGGTCACATTTGTGGTTACCTTATAAAGGAAGCCCAAACCAAATTAAAGTTACAAGAGAGCCCCACATGAAACACAATGTCACGCAGTTAGAAGGTAAGAATGAACCAGTGAATTCTGTTTTGGGGAACTACTTTATTGAGCTGGAACCAGGAAATTATCAAGCAGAAGAAGCTAACATTACATCAGACACCCAGCCTGATCTCCTTCGGTTTTCGCAGGCTGATGAAATTGATTGTAAAATAGTAGACTTAGTTTTAGATTTGGATGTAGATTCATGTACAGTAGTAGTGGATAATTTTTGGACACTTCTCTTTGATGGATCTAAAACCTTGGAAGGATCAGGAGCTAGCAGTGTCCTGATTGATCCAAAGAAAAATAAACATTTTCTTTCGTGTAGATTAGAGTTTGAATTTACCAATAACACAGCCGAGTATGAAGCTTTAGTTCAGGGACTAAGAAAAGCAATTGAATTAAAAGTAGAAAATCTGAAAGTGTATGGGGATTCTGAAATAATTGTAAATCAGATTCGAAATCAGATACATTGCATTTCCCCTCATTTAAAAGCTTATCAAAATGAAGTGTGGGATTTGCTTAAAGGTTTTTATGCATTTAATATTATATCGATTCCTAGACTAAAGAATGCAGCAGCTGACTTGTTAGCCACCTCAGCTGCAAGGCTTGTACCCTCTAATAACAGGTGTTCTATTGAATTACTTTTCAGGCCTTCTGTTCCAGACATGATTACAAATTTACGAGTTTTTGATGATGATCAACAGATTCTGGAATGTTTGACAAATGATGACACTTTCAAAGGGTCATTGATGATGAGGAACATCAAGCTGAGCTAAAATTCGACATTTTTATTCCTAAAGGAGTCAAGACTTTAGAGCGAATGTTTGATCTAAACGACAAATTCAAAAGGCCAGTAAATGTTAAGACTCATAGCTTGTCTCTACAATTTGAGCTGATTAATTTAGGAACTGAAATTGAGCCTAAATATGTGAATTTGGGAAAGTGTTGCTCCCCAGGTGAAAGAAATAAATTCATCAGTTTGTTCAAACAATACAAAGATGTGTTTGCCTGGACGTATGAAGATTTGAAAACATATGATACCAAGATTATTCAGCATGTCATCCCTAATAGGACTGGAGTCAAGCCTTATCAGCAGCCTTTGAGGAAAATGCACCCAAAACTGGAGCCTCTAATTCAGAATGAAGTAAAGAAATTGTTGGATGCTAAAATTATCTTCAAAGTCAGACACTCAGAATGGGTTTCAAATCTGGTACCAGTAAGGAAGAAATCTGGAGAAATTAGACTATGTGTGGATTTCATAAACTTAAATCATGCTTCAGATAAAGACAATTATCCAGTTCCACCCATGGAACAGATATTGCAAATGGTTTCGGGTTCTGAGTTATTTTCTTTATTAGATGGATTCTTTGGTTACAATCAGGTGTTAGTAGTTGAAGAAGACAGACTCAAAACTACATTCAGAACAAGATGGGGGACTTTTGCTTACAGAAGGATGCCTTTTGGGATCATAAACGCTGGAGCTACATTCCAAAGGGCTATGGATATAGCTTTCCGCGGTCTGATTGGCCGCAGTGTTGTGGTATACCTCGATGACATCACAATATTTTCAAAGAAAAGAGGAGAACACGCATTTCATTTGAAGCAAATTTTCGAGCAGTGCCGAAAATATGGTATCTCGCTAAACCCTAAGAAGTGTGTGTTTGCCATTACAGAAGGAAAGCTACTGGGTCACATGGTATCTAAGAAGCGGATCTTCATAGACCCAGAAAGGATCACAAAGCTATTGAACAGATCCCCTTACCCCATAACAAAAAGGGTATGCAATCATTCATGGGGACAATAAATTTCGTGCGAAGGTTTGTACTGGATTTTGCTCAAATTGTTAAACCTTTGCAGCAAATGGTGAAACAAAGTGTACAATTCAAGTGGACTGATGTAGAGAAGAATGCATTCAGCAAAATAAAGACATCTATTGCTCATGCACCCTCTCTTAAAAGTCCGGATTTTGAGAAGGATTTTATTTTGTACACTTTTGCATTTGACGATTCGTTAGCAGCGGTGCTTACTTTGAAGGAAGATGGGGGAGATGAGTTCCCCATATCATTTATGAGCACTGGTCTGCAGGGGGCTAAATTGAATTACCCAGTTGTAGATAAACAAGCTTATGCAGTCTTCAAAGCGGTAAAACAATTCAGGCCGTACATACTTAAGAATCGGACGAAGGTAATTGTTCCACACCCAGCTGTGAGGTCTCTTTTTGTACAAAAGGAGTTAGGAGAAAGAAGAGGCAAATGGGTAACAGCTTTACAAGAGTATGACCTCGAATTTAAACCAGCCTCCATAGTTAAAGGGCAAGGACTGTGCAAACTAATGGCCGAAGGTAATAACAATGAAGAAAATAATTGGGAAAACGAAGCGGAGTTATAGATGATGGATGTATGTCCTCTTTTCACAGCTCCAGAGTCCTGGTACCGAGATCTTGTTCATTACCTTCAGGAAGGCGTGTTGCCAGAACATTGGAATTCCAAGCAGTGAAGAGCGTTGCGCCTGAAATCAACTGCTTATCAGATTGTTGATGGAATTTTTTTTAGGAAGAATTATGATGGAGTCCTTCTTAGATGTTTAGAAAAGGAAGACGCAAAAAAGGTTATAACTGAGTTACATGATGGGCCTGCTGGAGGCCATTTCTCTGGAGATACGACAGCCCACAAAATTCTCAGGGCTGGGTACTATTGGCCCACGTTGTTCAAGGATGCTCATGCCAATGTGAGAAAGTGTGATATTTGCTAGAGGTGTGGGGGAAGACAAGCCAAAGCAGCAGGACCACTGAAGCCGATTATGATAACGGAACCATTTGAGCAATGGGGAATTGACGTCATTGGAGAAATAAAACCAAATTCTTCCTTGCAACACAAATATATTTTAACGACAATTGACTATTTCACTAGATGGGTCGAGGCCATTCCACTACGAAAAGTAAATGAAGATGCTGTCATGGATTTCTTGCAGGATCATATCATGACCAGGTTTGGGGGTTCCAATTTCCTTGGTTTTTGATAATGCTACTTACTTTTCTTTCATTAAATTAACTGCATTTGCTCATGAAAAGGGAATTAAGTTGCATTATTCTACCAACTACTACCCACAAGGAAATGGTTTGGCAGAATCTACGAATAAGAATTTGATTAGGATTTTGAAAAAGATGGTCATAGAAAACCAGAGAAGTTGGCATTCATCGTTATCAAACGCTCTTTGGGCTGATAGGGTCACACCCAAGAATTCCCTAGGTGTGTCACCATATACTCTTGTTTATGGAAAGGAGGCTATACTTCCTCCGAACATTATGCTACCATCTCCCATAATAGCTCAAGAGTCTAGAGGCACAGACAACGAAATCCTGCAACTTAGAATCTATAATCTTTTGAAGGCGGAAGAGTCTAGATCCATGGCCAAAGAACGTTTTAGGCAACAACAGGAAGTAGTGAAAATGTGGTTTGATAAGCACAAAGCTGGAACAAAGGAATTTGAAGTGGGAGACTTAACAGCAGGAAGTAGTGAAAAGGTGGTTTGATAAGCACAAAGCTAGAACAAAGGAATTTGAAGTGGGAGACTTAGTTCTTAAGTGGGATCACCCGCATGATGAAAAGGGAAAGCACACGAAGTTTCAACAGTGATGGGTAGGCCCTTTTTAGATTGCAGCAAAGCTTGGCCCCTCAACCTATAAATTGCAAGATTTGCAGGGATGGGAGGAGAACTTACCAGTTAATGGTTTAGTTCTCAAACCTTGTTTTTCTTGATTTATGGTTTCTTGTTTTGTACATAAATAAATTGATTTGGTAGTTTGTTGTTTTATGTCATGTTTTGTTTGATGTAGATTTTGTTTTGGTTGAAATAAAAGAGGCAAACTTTTGGTTGCATGGAAAGCATCAGGGTTCTGAATTAACTGAAATCTTTGGGTATGAGACTGTGTACTTTTGTTTGAGCTGATAGAATTTCTTCTAGTAAGTAGTTTTCCTAGATGGTTATGAACACATTGAAGTCCTGCTTAATCCCTGAAAATAACTCAGGATCAAAAGGTCTGGAATACTATTTCGAGACTCCATCCATTTCACATCTAAAAAATGTCCTAGGGGGTGACAGCAAAAGACCCACGGAAAGGAAGCAAGGTAAACGGTATATTATATATAAATGATCCCATGCCAAGAATTGAAAGCCTAAAGGCTAATGAGAGTCGAAACTCCTGAAGAAGCAATACCAATTAAAGCAAAGTACCAAATCATATAAGTACAAAATTTGCCAAAAGTTCTTCTCCGTCCGTGACCTGAAAGTTAAAATACATCTCTCACACAAAAGGACACTATGGATAGAGGAGCCTGAATAAAAAATTCAGAAAGAAAGGCATAAGGAGGACTCAAAAGGAACAAAGGTTCAAAATGTGCAAAATGGCATGGGAATGAGGAACACATGAATATTTCTGTTTACCATATGTTACAATCCTGTGGTGTCCAAGCTGGAAGCTACCCAAAAGATAGAGGTAAAATGAAACTCATCTACTTGGTCTCAAAAGAGTTATCTTGACTTTGAGATTTTGGGTCTCCATTTTCCTAAGATTGGACTATCAACAATGTGTAAAAGTACGTATATTCGCCATTGGGGAAATCTGGACATCTAGAAGAATTCAACATTTTGGTTTTATTGCTAAACAGTCTGTTACTTAAAGAAGAATTGATTCAGAGATCTGGGTTTACTAGGTAGCTGCCAATTGTTGCAGCTGCAACCATTTCCCAAATTTCTAAAAAATTGGGACCCTCCTTTTAAAATTTTGTCTTGCTTAGATTTGCTGGGATTGCTTGATTTTATTGCAATTTTGGATTGTTGAGGAAGATTGTTAAATAAATATCTTTATGTTGATGCTGCCTTTTATGACTTACGGTGTTTTCTTATCTCGGTGTCGGAATTTTGTTGAAGTTATGAATTGGGACCGTAGGCAACTGTGCAGCCGCCGTTGCGGAGGTTCAGTGAAATGACGACCCGACCTAAAACTCTATCTTCCGCCGATTTGCTCTCGTTTTTTTTATTGTCGGCGTTTTTTTTGGTGAAAACCGTCAGAGCTCTAGTGCTTTGTATTGCCGCCGTTTCAGGTGACAAACTGTGAGCCCCACGACGAGAGTTTTGACCTTTTCCGATCGCCGTTGGTTTGTTCTACGGAAGCCTTAGTTTTTGCGCTCCGCCATTGCAGCTCTGTAGCAGACCAACCTCTGCGTGATATAGTTTTCCCATTCGCCGATGCTTGATTTTTTGCCGATTGTTTTCTTTTATTGCAAACCCTTAGTAGGTGTGTCGCCCGCCGTTGCGGCTCTGTAGTAGGCTAATCGCCCTTTCCTTGTTTTTCTTTTCGTCGACGAAGAGTTTATCTGTCTGATGCTTAGTGCTGGCATTGGATTTTTTCTCGCCTATTCGGATGTGCTTTACATTGTTCTATGTAATGGTGGAGGTTTCTCGTGGGCGCAGGTCGATGTTAAAGTTGTCTGAGTTGAAGAATGCGGTTTGGGGTTTGGGTGTTTCGAAGAGTGATGGTTACTTCGCAGATGTGGCCTGGATGGGGAAAAAAATCCGTTTTATCAGGCACGTGTTTAAGTTTTGAAACATGGGTTTAAGCACAAACTTGCGGGATCTCTTTTGGTTTGACATTTTTTTTTTTCATGCATTAATACTGTTTATAGTTCATATTACCGAACGCATGCATTGATCTAGTTTGTGTTATCTTGTTAAACACTAATGATCTGATATGTTAAGGATAGAAAGATTGCTGCAAAAGAATATATAAGCAAAAGAGGAGCGACCTTGAAAGAAGAAGTTAAAGCATAAAGAAACAAAGATGTTGCTCGAGGAAAAGAAGAGAGCGAAAGGCTAAGACCAACAAGATCTCAAAAGGACCAAGAATTATAGAGCGTAATCATTAAGAGCAGAGGCTTAGGCTTGGGCAGTTTGTCAGTTACCAAGTTGGTCTCGTTTTCATAAAAGTGTTTATCTGAAATGTAACGTTTGAATCATGAGCATTCACAAAACGACAAAACTATGAGATTAAAACATTTGGGGGGCAGCCCAAAAGTTTTTGTTTTTTGTATAAGTATAGGGGAATGAGATGTGGAAAGAGGAGGGCTTTTTCCCAGTGAGACTTGTGAAAAACTTGTTGTAAGAGGACTATTTCATTTTGCAATAATATAATTACAATTTTTCCTGTTGGAGAAAGTTTTGGGTGGAATGTTCAGATGTTGTGCAATGAATGATGTTGAAGGGGAACTATTACGTTTTCAGCTGTGATTCATTAACTGTGAGATCGTTCTAACTTTCTGAACCTATGTTCTTGTACGAATTTTCTCTGGTTTATTTTATGATAATTTCCACTGTGAGTAATGAATGTTTTAACAAACAATGAGCTATCTTGTTGTGCATATCTTTATTTATGTTTATGTGTTTTGATTCAAAGAACAGCTACTTGTGATTTATCTTAATACATGAACAGTAATACATTACTCATTAAATGATAATCTCGCTCCATAGGGATAGCTTAGTTAGTTTTGTTTTCTTTTGTGTGTGATTTAGATGCGAGAGAGTTTAAGACGAGAGGTAAGAACCTGCACATCACTTTGTGACCGCTCCTCGTATTCTTTATCAATCTGCATGTTAAATAGGCACTTGCATATCATACTTCAAGTTAAAAACACAAAAATATACACGGTGGATCGGGCCGCAACTGGTAAAACCCTTTATTTTTGTTATTTGACCTACGGTAGTCGTACCGCAAACCGGACGGATTCCCCATACCAAACAGTCACGGGCTAGTTGGGAACGTTGATTGGGAAGAATCCCTTGCTGTTGTTGCCTACGATTTTCCAGGCCTCAACAGGGCCATTCTTTGGGAGAATGGAGGCGCTTGGTCTGTTACCAAATATTTGACCTTGGGTCAAATTATGTAGCCTATGGCTGAGGCATTTGGCCTGTTACCAAGATATCACTATAAGTCCTAGACCAGGTCTGGGCATGTGAGGCACTCTGATTCTCGATCTGTGGGCTTTGTGATCTTTTCCAAGGCTTAGCTACCCTTGGTTAAGACACCTAGTACCCGATCTTGGTGTCACATGGAGTGTGAGATAAAAGTATTAGTAGTTCTCTCTATTTATGATGATGTACTTTGAGTGGGGATGAAGGACCACCTTGACCACTTGTTTTGACCATAGGGCACTTGAAGAAGGCTAAAGGTAAAAGTCAAAACTACATGAGGACCCTTAGACCACTAAGGAGTCAAAATGAAAGTGCAACAAGACCTTTAGTATCACTAAAGGTAAAAGTAAAAGAGATAAAGAATAAAATAATATTATTTTGTTCTTTTAAATTTTGGTCCACTTACAGGTGATTCAAAGGATATAAAAGAAGATCAATCCATTTCATTTTGTCACACACACTTGCTCATCATAAACAGTTGCTTTGAAGGAAGATTTTTTTTATGTTTTGTTTATGCCCTAGCATGGAGGATTCTAGCTAGGGCATTTACATCTAAATTTGCTAGGGTTTGTATTCTATCAGTTCTAGCCATTAAAGACTGCTAGGGTTCAACCCTAGTTCACTGTGATTCCACATGCAGCCTCCAAAACCCTCATGACACCTTCAGACTTTCTCACGGGCAGCCTTCATTTCATCTTCGGGCAATGGAGGCGCTTGGTTTGTTACCAAGTATTTGACCTTGGGTCAAATTATGCAGCCTATGGTTGAGGCACCTGGCCTGTTACCAAGATATCACTATAAGTCTTAGACCAGGTCTGGGCATGTGAGGCACTCTAATTCTCGATCTGTGGGCTTTGTGATCTTTTCCAAGGCTTAGCTACCCTTGGTTAAGACACCTAGTACCCGATCTTGGTGTCACATGGAGTGTGAGATAAAAGCATTAGTAATTCTCTCTATTTATGATGATGTACTTTGAGTGGAGATGAAGGACCACCTTGACCACTTGTTTTGACCACAAGGCACTTGAAGAAGGCTAAAGGTAAAAGTCAAAACTACATGAGGACCCTTACACCACTAAGGAGTCAAAATGAAAGTGCAAAAAGACCTTTAGTACCACTAAAGGTAAAAGTAAAAGAGATAAATGAATAAAATAATATTATTTTGTTCTTTTAAGTTTTGGTCCACTTACAGGTGATTTAAAGGATATAAAAGAAAATCAATCCATTTCATTTTGTCACACACACTTGCTCATCATAAACAGTTGCTTTGAAGGAAGATTTTTCTTATGTTTTGTTTATGCCCTAGCATGGAGGATTCTAGCTAGGGCATTTACATCTAAATCTGCCAGGGTTTGTATTCTATCAGTTCCAGCCATTAAAGACTGCTAGGGTTCAACCCTAGTTCATTGCGATTCCACATGCAGCCTCCAAAACCCTCACGACACCTTCAAACTTCCTCACGGGCATCCTTCATTTCATCTTTGGGCAGCTTGGGTAGCCCTTCTCTTTTCACGGGCAGGGCTGCCTTTACCTAACAGTAGCCTCTGGGCAGCTTGTTAGGCTTCCGGGCTGCTTGCTACAACATTTTGGGTAGCCCATTAGGGTTCGGGCAGGTGATTGGAAAGTTCGGGCAGGCAAATGAAGGCTCGGGCAAGGGTGACAGGAGTCCGGGCAGGGTGACAAGAGTCCGGGCAAGCTGATAGGGATCCGGGCAAGGAAGACAAAGGTCCAGGCAAGGCAGATAGAGGTCCATGCAGCTCAGGCAGAAAGAAATAGGTTCCAGGCTGCAGCAACAGCTTGGGCAGGCTCCGGGCAACCAATCTGAGATTCTGGGCAGCTAAGAGAAATTAGGGCTTGAGGCCCTAATTTGGATTTTTTTCTGTAAAATCATCTTTTTTGAATTTTGGATCTGTGGATCAAACCTATTAGGGTTTGAGAATTATTGAAGAACATTCATCTCAAAATTATGAGAAACTCAAGTCATCTCATTTAAGAGATGAATTACTAATGCTTTTAGGGTTTTTATCCTTTAAAGGTTCCTTGTGAAAAACTAGTGTGTTCAATGTGTTTGATGTTGTTGATGTTTCTACTGCACTTGTCTTTTGTTATCTTACAGTTTGCAAAATTTTAAAGAATTTAATGCTAATTCTAAAATTCAACATGGTATCAGAGCTTAGCATGTTAAGACCTAGTAAAAGGCAGATTACTGTTGTCTGCCTAGACCTTGGGATATTTTGCAGACTTGAACAACTGACTAGTGGCAGAGAATCGAGATGGCTACCAACATTTTCAGACCGGAAGAGAAGCTTGAAGGTTCAAAGAATTACAACTCTTGGAAGGCTAGGCTCAAAACCATCCTAGAGGAAAATGACCTTGATGACTTGGTGTTTAACGCCATAGAAGAACCAACATCTAATGTTGGTAGGATTGCTTTCAAGAAGAAACAAGCAAAGGCTAGAAGGATCATCTATGACTCTATCAAGGAAGCCTTGATGCCCAACATCACATCATTGAAGGCTGCCAAAGAATGCTTTGGCACCTTGACGGACCTATATGAAAAGAAGGCTCCTAGTTAGAAGAGAGTTTTGAAGAAAAGGCTTTAGACACTGAAGATGAACAAGGATGAAGGCGTTGGACCCTTCTTCACAAAGATTGCATAGGTAAGAGACCAACTTATTGCTATTGGTATTACTGTGGATGATGATGACCTTATGCAGATTGTAGTCGATGGTCTCCCATGTTGGACATTGGGTTCAACGCTCCCCGTGAGTTTTGTGACATGGACTAATCGCCTCCCGAGATCCTAACTCTAGCGATTGTGGCGGAGATTAATACATGCGGGTTTTGGTCTAACGACAATCATGAGTCCAACAAATGGTATCAGAGCGATAGGTCAAGGGTTCGAAACTCCCCCAGCTCATGTTGGGGGGGGGGGGAGATTGTTGGACATTGGGTTCAATGCTCCTCATGAGTTTCGTGACATGGACTAATCGCCTTTCGAGATCCTAACTCTGGCGATTGTGGCAAAGATTAATACCTGCGGGTTTTGGTCTAACGACAATCGTGAGTCCAACATCCCAAACTCTTGGGAAACATTTCTGGCATTTGTAAGTGGACGTGAAAATCAGCCAAACTTTGGCATGATTCCTTGGAAGAAGAAGGAAGAGTTTCAGGCAAGGCAATTGGCACCAAGGAAGGAAACCTTGCCCTTACAGCTAAGACAAAGAAGTTTAAGAAGCCCTCACCTCAGCAAAAGAAGGGAAAGAAACCATAAGGTAAGCATATTGATGTTTCAAAAGTGGAATGCTACAATTGTCACAAATTTGGGCACTTTTCTAGGGATTACAGGAAGCCTAAGAGGAAATTTAAAAGAAGATTCCAAGCTTCTGCTGCGGAAGATGAAGAAAAAGAACCTAAGAAGAAGAAGAATACTAGGACTATCAAAGAAGACAAACCTAGAAGGGAATATTACCTGATCTCTGCTCTTTCTGGATCCATCATAGATAGTGCTAACTCTTGGTTAGTAGATAGTGGTGCCTCCAGACATATGACAGGTAATCGTGGAGCACTCACCAGCTACAGAAAGAAGAAGTTCACTACTCAAGTGGAACTTGGAGATGACTCCAATTACAAGATTGAAGGAGTTGGCTCAACTTCACTTCAACTTGTTTCAGGTATGGTTTTACATATTGATGATGTTTTATATGTTCATGGTTTAAAGAAGAACCAGGACAAGGGCTACAAAGGCCTCTTCATGGACAAGAAAGTCCTACTATGGGCAAAGAATGAGAAACTAAGCTCAGCTGTACAGATTGGGGTTTGAGAGGGAGGCCTTTATAAGGCTTCCAGATATTCCACTCATGCTTTGGTTCACCACACAGTTAATCCATGTGAGCTGTGGCATTAGTGGTTTGGACACCTCCACTATACAACTCTTCCAGGCCTACCAAAGATGGTTATAGGTATGCCAAAAGTTTCTCCCAAACATGATGGAATTTGCAAAGGTTGCGCTCTAGGTAAGAACACTAAGAAATCCTTCTCAAGAAGCAAGAACATATCTAAACTTTAAAGGTATATTGAATTTGATTCACTCTGACATTTGTGGGCCCATGTCCTCACCCTCCTTGAGTGGGTGCTTGTATTATGTCTTGTTCATAGATGATCATTCTTGGAAGTCATGGATTTACTTCCTTAAGGCCAAAAGTGAAACTTTTGATAGGTTCAAAGAGTTTAAGGCTTAGATTGAAAATCATACAGGCAGACACATCCGTATTCTGAGGTCAGATAACGGAGGTGAGTATGACTCTAATGAGTTTGATGATTTTTGTTGAGAAGCAGGAATCAAGAAAGAGCTGACTGTACCTTACAACCCTCAAGAGAATGGGGTTGCAGAATGGAAGAACAAAACTATCTATGAAGCTACTAAAGCCATGCTTACCGATCTTGATCTTCCTTTATCTTTGTGGGCTGAAGCTGCATGTATTGCTGTGTATATCCAAAACAGAAGCCCTCATGCTATCTTGGGGGAGAAGACTTCGGAAGAAGTCTTCACCAGCAAGAAACCTGTAGTTGACCACATGATAATCTTTGGCACTCTGGTATACATTCATGTACCAAAAGAAAAGAGGGCCGAGCTAGAGCCTTCAGGAAAGAAAGGCATATTTGTCGGTTACAGTGACAGCTCGAAGGCCTACCGCATCTATGTTCCTGGACAAAGGTACATTGAAGTCAGTAGAGATGTGATCTTCCATGAGGAAGCTGTGTTTTGTCAAACACAAGAGCTTTCAAAGGAAGATGAAGGACCTCCTCCTGAGATTCCAGATTTAGAAGTTTAGAGGGAGGAAGAGGAATTTGATTGCGCCTAAGGAAATTGAAAGTCAACCAGAAGAACCGCTTGAAGTTCCTCCTTCCAAAAGGAGACTTGCCTGGTACCGAGAAACGATACAAGAAGTTGAGAAGCATAAAGCTCCTCCCGGGAGTTTCAAAGAAAGCATAAGGCCACAAAAGTACTCAGGTCTTATGAGCCAACTCATCGGTGCTGAACCTTCCACATACAAAGAATTAGCAAGTCAACAGGTATGGGTTGATGCCATGATTGAAGAGTACAGTCCAATCATGAAGAATGATGTGTGGGAAGTTTTTCCCAAACCGAAAGGAAAGTCACTGGTAACATCCAGATGGCTTTACAAAATCAAGCATGCTGCTAATGGCAGTGTTGAGAAGTACAAAGCCAGATTTGTAGCTCGTGGCTTTACTAAAAAAGAAGGAATAGACTATGATGAGACTTTTTCTCCTGTCGCCAGGTATACTACTATCAGAACCATCATTTCTCTTGCTGCTGTATTCAGATGGAAGTTACATCATATGGATGTAAAGACAACCTTCCTCAATGGCAAGATTGATGAGGAAGTTTACATTGAACAACCCGAAGGCTCTGTGTCTCATGGGAATAAGACCCATGTGTGTAAATTGAAGAAAGCCTTGCATGGACTCAAACAGGCTCCTAGAGTCTGGTATGCGAGGATGGATGGATTCCTCCACAGCTTGGGGTTTTCCAAAAGTATTGTTGACTTCAATCTGTATTTTAAGGTTGTTCATAATCATATCTTGATCCTTGTCCTATATGTGGATGACTTGTTCCTTACAGGTGAGGAACAACTGATAGCACAGTGTAAGAGGGAGCTTACCTTTGAATTTGAAATGAAGGAGCTCGGTTTGATGCATTATTTTCTTGGCTTAGAGGTCTAGCAAAAGCCAAGCGAGATCTTTCCTAACTCAAGGGAAGTATGCAGTGAACATCTTGCAGAGATTTGGGATGCAGGACTGCAAGTCCATGAGCATACCCATGACTACCAACTTGACAAAGTTGCGAGACTCAGCCACCAGTTCACAAGGTGTGGAATCGACTCTGTATAAACAACTCATTGGATCCTTGATGTATCTCGTACACACGAGACCAGATATCTGTTACACAGTGAATGCTCTGAGTTAGTTCATGTCCGATCCGAAGCACATACACTGGGTAGCTGCCAAACATGTACTTAGATATGTGCGAGGTACTATTACTTATGGGCTCAAGTACGCTTCCAGTAGTGGAGTATTGTTAGCATGATATGCTGATTCAGATTGGGCTAGCAGTGCAGTAGACTAGAAAAACACCTTTGGTTACTGCTTTAGTATGGGACCTGCAATGGTCTCTTGGTCCAAAAGGAAACAAGGTTCCAGAGCTTAGAGTAGAGCTGAGGCAGAGTATATTGTTGCAAGTGATGCCTGCAAGGAAGCAGTTTGGCTCAGGAAACTTCTATCTGATCTGTTCGGTGGAAAACTTGACTCAATGATCATCCATTGCGATAATCAGAGTTGCATTAAGCTTTCAGAGAACTCGGTGTTTCATGACAGATCGAAACACATTGAAATGAAGTATCATTTCATCAGAGACCTAGTACAGAGAGGCATTCTGAAGTTGCAATACATTCGTACAGATGAACAGATTGCAAATATTCTGACCAAGCCTCTAACAACAACAAAGTTTGTGTACTTTCGTGACAAGCTTGGCATGGCAGAGAATACCTCTCTCACTGAGAGGGAGTGTTGATTTTTCTTGAGCAACATCGAGAGTATTCTCTTACGAGAATGGGGACATTTGGTCAAGGACCAGGATGTGGAACCAGTCCAGCGCTGGAGGACTCAACCTTGAGTTGAGTAACCATTCTGTTGAATGGAGACATCTGGTCAGGGACTAGGATGTGGAACCAGTCTAGCACTGGGGGACTCAGCTTAGAGCTAAGTGGCCATTATGTTGAATGGAGACATTTGGTCAGGGACCAGGATGTGGAACCAGTCCAGCACTGGGGGACTCAACCTAGAGCTGAGTGGCCATTCTGTTGAATGGAGACATCTAGTCAGGAACCAGGATGTGGAACCAGTCTTGCACTAGGGGACTCAGCCTAGAGCTGAGTGGCCATTCTTTGAATGGAGGCACCTGGTTAGTTACTAGGAAGATGACCCAGTCTAGTACTGGGGGACTTAGCCTAGGGCCGAGGGCCATTCTTCGGGAGAATGGAGGCGCTTGGTCTGTTACCAAGTATTTGACCTTGGGGTCAAATTATGCAGCCTATGGTTGAGGCACCTGGTTTGTTACCAGGATATCACTATAAGACCTAGATTGGGTCTGGGCTTGTGAGGCACTTTGACCCTCGATCTATGGGCTTTGTGATCTTCTCCAAGGCTTAGCTACCCTTGGTTAAGACACCTAGTACCCGATCTTGGTGTCACATGGAGTGTGAGATAAAAGAATTAGTAATTCTTTCTATTTATGATGATGTACTTTGAGTGGGGATGAAGGACCACCTTGACCACTTGTTTTGACCACAGGGCACTTGAAGAAGGCTAAAGGTAAAAGTCAAAACTACATGAGGACCCTTAGACCATTAAGGAGTCAAAATGAAAGTGCAAAACGACTTTTAGTACCACTAAAGGTAAAAGTAGAAAAGATAAAAGAATAAAATAATATTATTTTGTTCTTTTGAGTTTTGGTCCACTTACAGGTGATTCAAAGGATATAAAAGAAGATCAATCCATTTCATTTTGTCGCACACACTTGCTCATCATCAACAGTTGCTTTGAATGAAGATTTCGCCGGTCTTTGCAAGGAGGATTTTTCTTATGTTTTGTTTATGCCCTAGCATGGAAGATTCTAGCTAGGGCATTTACATCTAAATTTGCTAGGGGTGGTATTCTATCAGTTCTAGGCTCTAGCCATTAAAGATTGTGAGGGTTCCCTAGTTCACTGCAAATCCATAGGCAGCCTCCGAAACCCTCACGGCACCTTCAGAGTTCCTCACGGGAAACCTTCATTTCATCTTCGGGCAGCTTGGGTAGCCCTTCTCTTTTCACGGGAAACCCTAACAAGCCGCCTTTACCTAACAACAGCCTCCAGGCAGCTTGTTAGGCTTCCGGGTTGCCTGTTACAGCATCTTGGTCAACCCATTAGGGTCCGAGCTGCCTGCTACAACATCTCGGGTAGCCCATTAGGGTTTGGGTAGGTGACTAGAAAGTTCGGGCAGGCAAAAAAAGGCTCGGGCAGGCAAATGAAGGCTCGGGCAAGGCAGACAGGAGTCTGGGCAGGGTGATTGGAGCTCGGGTAGGCTGATAGGGATCTAGGCAAGGCAGACAAAGGTCTGGGCAAGGCGGACAGAGGTCCGGGCAGCTCGGGTAGGCTTCCCGGCAGAAAGAGACAGGTTCCAAGCAGCAGCTCGGGCAGGCTCCGGGCAACAAGATTTTTATCCGGGCAGCCAATCTGAGATTCTGGGCAACTGAGAGAGACTAGGGCTTGAAGCCCTAATTTGGATTTTTTTTGTAAAATCATATTTTTTGAATTTTGGATATGTGGATCAAACCTATTAGGGTTTCAGAATTACTGAAGAACGTTCATCTCAGAATTATGAGAAACTCAAGCCATCTCATTTAAGAGATGAATTACTAATGCTTTTGGGGTTTTTGCTCTTTAAAGGTTTACCCGTGAGAAACTATTGTGTTCAATGTGTGTGATGTTGTTGATGTTTCTATTGCACTTGTCTTTTGTTATCTTACAGTCTGCAAAATTTAAAAAAATTCATGCTAATGCTAAAATTCAACAAAATGCGGTCTTCACATCTATCTGGTGGATCTTCCAACCTATCTCTGCTACTATGGGTTGGAAGATCCACCTGATAGATGTGAAGACTGCATTTCTCAATCTGGATAGTAGATCATTGCTCTGATCGTGGAATATTGGGAAACCGACGCAAAGGTCTTGTCATAGTTGTTGGGCTCTGATCTATCAGTGTTAATCAGAACTTGAATTTAAAATCAATCCGGGTTTGTGAACTTCGAGACACATCCAAGTTTAGGACAGAGA
>LPNX011107843.1:15856-59831 GCA_001517045.1 Pseudotsuga menziesii
GAATGTAGTGCTATCCGGCACATTTTAATGTGGCATCATGTAAAAACACGCAGATCAAATAAAACTAAAACCACAACCAGCTACGGCAGTGCAACGTTGAATGAAAAGGGCATGGTTCCGAAGGATAAGGGGTGGGGGGGGATGTCAAACCTTGGTTATGGGGGAAAACCCCATGTTTTATTACCTTGTGGTTTTCTACCTTTGTTATTGTCACCTTTCTTGTCTTACCCAACCTCTTTCAACCTCTTTAATGTTCTGTTGGGTAGTTGGGCAGCTATGGCTGTTGGTGGATGGGCAGTTATTGCCTTTGGGAGTGGGGTGGCAGGACTGTCAGTCCTTTGCCCACATCCACACTCCACCCACGACTCCATGCTTGCCCTGCCTGTTCTGTTCTCCTCACGCGCCTGTTCATTGTGCCCATCGTGCATTCTCTCCACGGTCTGTTCACCTCTACCCACAAATTGTCTGTGGCTCTTCACGCACAAGCTCTGGGCGTTTTTGGGTCTCACGCAGGTTTTCTTCCTCTCCCCCACGAGTTGCTGAGCACCCACGAATTGCAAATTCGCGTCCTTCCTGTTAGTGGTGCATCCGCGGGCAAAAATGGAGCCGTTTTTCCTCACGCAGGGCCTCCATTGTCTATTCTTTTCCTTGCTGGGTCGGATTGTTTACCCGCGCACAAGAATTGTTCTGTTTGGGGCGCGCATAGTGAGCTGAGAGCTGTGATCTTGCATCCATGACTGACTGTGAAGGGCCATTCACGTTTTTTGCTGTCTCACAGATTAATTGGGTCGTTTTCCCTGCTGTAGGTTATGCTCACTGGTAGATTTCGGGGCTGTAGTCTTCCCCATGTTGTGAATGTATTTGCTGTTACATTTGGGGGCCATTGTAAATTCGAGTGAGAGTAATTTTGGCCACGATAGGGCCAAGAATGACTCAGGAATTCGTTTTCCCTGTTTAAGCTGTGGTCATCCATTGTTTGGGGCTGTCCCGGGTTGTTTTGCCTCCTTCACAGAGCTGTGAGGGGTTGATATGGCTGCTGGTATGCAGCGGTTGTCCATTGGACTATGCTGGCTTGGCTTGTTTGTTGACAGCCTGTGAAACCCAGCTGTGATTGGTTTGTTGTTTATGTCCCCTTGGCTATGTCTAAGCCTGCAATTGACCCTTATTCCGGAGGAATCATGCCCAGCTCGGGGGTGGCAGCGTTGCTGAGAGATTGATGAGCAAGCTGGCCTATGGTTGGGTGGAACGTTGCAGCGACGTAGCTGGTTGCGGGTGAATTCTTCATTAACAGATAAGTGCTGCCAGTCTATCTCTGCAATTATAACAATTGTATATGGAATTATGATGAACATGTGATTGCTGGAATGTGTGTTTGCTTTCGCTGTATGAATGAAGATAAATGCATCTATGTATGCTTAATTCCAGCATTGATTTCATTTGTTTTCTGTTTATGTTCATTGGGCATTTTGCCCGGCTGTGTTGTTGTGTTGGTCGCGTCCTCTTCACCGGTTGAGGGACGGGGACGTGACACTTATGCTTATATCTTAGACAGTAGAAGTTTTGTATATCCTGCACGAAATACGAGTAATCATGGGAAATTAAGATAATAACAAGAATCATAAAATCTCAAAACTAGCATCTCGTTTACAAGAAGTGGTCGCATCTTGAACTTACCCTTACCTATGCTTTTGTTAAGCCTAGAGATTTATAGTTGGAATCCTGTCCAGATTCTCTATTTGGATGGAAAGACCTCATGCAAGGTCCCTCACAACTACATCATATTACAAATATTATTTGTACCATGAAAAATGATGATAAGTGATAGAACATATATTCCAAAACTGTAAAGGCTACATTATTTTGATAACAAAATCGTGAATTAAAAAACATCACCAATTCACTTATTTCCTTAGCTTGTAGAAAAAATAGATGAAATACTCACGAAAACAACATAATAAGAAAACATTTTGACGATCCGCGAGATGTAGAACAGTTGGTGGCGGGGTATGGTTAAGACACCCCCTAAGCTGAAAGGTCGCCGGTTCTAATCCCGTCGGATACCAAAAATCCAATCATGTTAAGGGTTGGTGCGGTCCAGGACGGGTGCGTTCCCCGGGTGATTTTGATGGCTTAGATGCCCTTGGTTCGTGGTTACTTAGCCAATGGCAACCCTGCTAGTTAGGGGGGTTCCACCACTTTGCCAACAAAAAAAAAGAAAACATTTTGACGTATTTAAATTGTACAATTACAATAAGGTTTTCTTGTTGCCCTAAGGCTATTGTAGTATGATCAACATCCAGTAGGTTTCCTCGATCAACACTTTGCAACAAATATACAAGTAACATTATAATATAAACCAAACGAATATACTCATGAAAAAACACATAACAAAAACTCTTTTTTCAAATTATGTTTGTACTATTACAAAGATGTATACCTGCTACCTCGAGGAAGTTGTACTCCTCTGACCAACCGTTGGGGAGATGAACCGATCACTACTCTGCGAAGTTAATAAGAGCATCCAACCCTTTTCAATGCAAGATTAAATTACATCATGGCTCAAGTGAATGCTAGTTTGTATTAACAACGAGTTGGTGATTTATTGCACACAACTCATATGGTACAACACCTTTCTTTTTTAGTTAGTGCATTTTGGGTTTTATTTATTTCCTTTTATATAAATATAAAGAGAGAGGAGTAAATTATTTTTAGTGCAAGGTTAAGTTGCCTCTCATGCTTGAAGTGAATGCTAGTTTGTAGCAATGAATAGTTGGCAAATTGTTGTATATAAATAAGACTCGATTGCATATTTTGGTTGTTGTTTGTCTAGTCTCTCACATTATGCAAGGTTTGCATAAGTAACTAGAAAGAAACAAAGGGGTTACTTCCTTTTAAAAAAAAAATTAATTACCTTGGTATATCTAATTATAAATAGGTAACTAATGGCTATCATGAACACAATCTTGGTCTAGAACATCTTACTTGGGAGTGCATACAACATACCATTTTCCTTTTTTTCTACCATCCTAGGATATAAAGAAATTATCCATACATCTCAACAACCACTTTGCCTTAATTCTCATTCCCCTCAACAACAACAACGTGTGAGGGTAGTCGTTGAGGGAGGCATACAATATCATTCTCCTTGTGTAATTTTGATAATAAATAATAGTAGTCTTCACTCTCTCTAAATTCCCTATTCATAATCTATCCCTAGAAACCTAATCTAGCCATAGAAACCCTAGAAACCTAATATAGTCCTAGAAACTCTAAAAATGTAATATTTCCCAATAAACACTAATCTAACACTAAAAGCTTAATCTAGAAACCTAGAAACCCAAGATAGTCCATAATCACTAATTTATATCCCTCCTTTCAAAATCCTGAATGATTTTTCCAAATTGATGTAAGGCATATAATCAATTTGAATCATTACAATTAGCAAGACCTAGGTGGTGATAGAGGGTTGTAGTTGATTGTAAATATAAATAGAAATGCCGATGGCCCCTTTATTAGGAACAACTATTAATCAAGGTAAAGGGTTTTGAAAAATCGTCTTATAGGCCTCCTTTGTAAGTAGTATTAGATTATATACCTATGGGAAGGGAAGACCATGATTGATGATTGTGCTCATATCTATTACGATTGAAAAATGAAGATTCACGAACAATTAAAGGCTTATTTCACACAAAAATGGCATCCAACCAAACTTTATAGAACATTTTGTCAAACTCATAAATTTCAAGTGAAGTAAGTGTGGGTACTAACCGATTTTGGAGGCTTCACGTCCTTTGTGGATTCTCAACCACCTCGAAGACCTCCTTGACTTCCTCTGTGACCTCCTGAACCTCCTAGACCTCCTCTATGAACTCCTCAACTGCCTTCACCTCCAATTTGAACTCCTCAACCTCCTTGACCTCTTTTGCAAACTTCGTGGTGACCTCTGCAAAATACTTAACCTACCCAACCTGCTCTACGAACTCCTTGAAATCCCCAGCCTCCTTTGTGAACTACTTGAACTCCTATGCGACCTCCGTGAAGAACTCTACGACCTCCTATATCCACCTCTTATGCGAACTTTGTGAGCTCTACGAGCTTTAGTGAGAGGGAAGCTGGAGTGTTGGAGCCCCTATAAAACTCGACTTTTGGATAGGTATTGGAACCCCGTGAGATATAGCTATCTATGCATGGTGTTGGAATGACATGCGATCTGTCAATAAAACCCACGCTTAAACCTCTAATCTGCATTATTATATAGTGCCATGTAATAAGATTATAAAACCCTCTAATATTTATTAGTAGATAAGGGTTCATAGCTAGGTTGTATGGGTGGAGGTTAAAGGTTCATAATTAGGGGGTATGGATAAAATTTAATGGTTCACAATTAGGGGGCATGGGTAGAGGTTAGAGGTTCACAACCAGGGTTAGTCCTTAACCCCATAACCCCTAAACATTAAGAATGTACTATAAGAATGGACCTTAAGAGAATATGACACAATATAGTAAAAAAAGACATCTTTATTTTCTATACATTTCATAAATAGATAGGTAGGGTTTTGAAATGAAATCTATTAGATGTAAATAGATATAGATACTACATGGTTTTAAGATTGGGTTGATGTGGTATGGAATTTGGGATAAGGGTTAATGTGCTTATGGGTAGAGACTAGGAATTCATAGTCACGGTTTTTCGTAGAACTCTCAACCCCAAACCAACTATGATCTTGAAAGAGGCGTTTGTGTAGGTATTTAGCTAGGGTCGGGGTTAGGGATAAGGGGTTAAGGGGTATGCAGTTAGGGATAAGGGGTATGTAGTTAGGGATAAGGGGATAAAGGTTATGTACCAAGAGATACAAGTTTTGGATTAGGGGCTATGTTTTTCACTTATATGCATGCATGGGTTAGGCCCCCAATTTATCATGCATTTCGTACATAGGCAATCATTGGCCCACAAGTGGGATTATATGGTCATCATGTCAAGTTATAGAACACCATGAATGATTATTTGGATCGATTCCATTGAACAAAAAATGAGATATAACATAATATATTTTACCACTTTCATATATAACATCATATTTTCTATGCATAATTAAACCCAAACGAAATCCAAAATTTTGAACCAAAAATACAACGACACATTCATTTTTTTGGGGTTTTGTTGGATGGATTCATAGAGTTCCCAGGTTCAAATCTACTTGTGGTACCCATTAACCCCTACCAAGGGAAACTCCTTGACTTCTTATCCCTAACTACATAACTTGTAACCCATATCCCCCACCTTAAAAAACACACCCTCTAAATATGACCAAGTGCTAATATATCCCCCCCACCTAAACACCCTCTAACTATGATGAAGTGGTGCTGTAACCTTAGTAAATTATGAGCATATTGAAGAAGTTGCAATTCTTTTGGATCATTTATATTTCAGTTGTTAGTGTTTGTGTATTTACATTGTCTAGTTCTATCATTGGAGTAGGATTGTTTTACAAAAAAATGGTTTGCACACTTTCTCCACTACTATATAAAATTACCTAAGATGGTAAAGGAACTCAAGAAAAACATATTGTGATCTAACAAAAGAGTAAATAAAATATAGTAGTATCATTGCAAATATGAATAATGGTTCCACTATTATGAAACAAGACACTCTAAGGTTTTTTAGAGTTGAAATTCATACTAATTTTAATAATATTCCAAATATTTATGTAAACATATTCTAGATGTTATATTGTTGAAGTCACATTCCACATGCACATAATTTTTTTTAAACCGCAATTTATCTTTCCATATGTATAGTTTCAAATTCATACCGATTCTCCATAAAGTAATATATATCCCGCAAGGTTATCTTAGACTTATTGACGTTGCAACAACTCAAGGTCATGTTAATTTGGTTGAAAAATGGATAGTACTTGACTAATATATTTGAATATTACATCATAGAAAGGAGTTGGATACCAACCATAACTCTACACAATCAATAATTATACAAGAGAAATATGGAGCAAATGTAGAATCCAACTATAAAGTGAAAAATCCAAGAATGTATTAATATTGAAGGACAATTTAAACCTCTAAGATTAGCACAAAGCCAACTATCTACCAATAAAACAATTAATGTTCTAAAGTTAATTTACCATGTTGAATTGTCATGCTACAAGGCCAACTATGCCTAAAAACTTAACCTTCCAAAACTTAGTCTACAAGATCTATTGTTATAAACAAAAACTAGAGAGAAGTGATTCAATCTTCTTCTGCATAGTTTTAATGGGGGTGTTGATAATTAGTTTGTGCATATCTATATCTCTCATATATAGAATATAGCACTAATTTATTACATAACTACTTTCCAAAATCTAGAACAAATACTAAAGTGTATTAATGGATTGTATATTGAAGAAGCACTGCAAGCACAAATTAAAAAAAAATCAACGGTGGCTCCGTGCAACACATTAATTAATATTTAGGTATGGGTTTTCATGCTCGAATTGTTAGTGTCAATCATGTTTGAGTTTGGAAACCCTCCCAAAATGTTAATGCACGTGTCTAGTCTAACCATGCCAAATTTTAGTCCATGCAAGCACAAATTTAAAAAAATTCAACGTTGGCCCCGTGCAACACATTAATTAATTTATAGGTATGATTTTTGGTGCTCAAATTGTTAGTGTTAGTCATGTTTGAGTCTAGAAACCCTCCCACAGCGTCAATGCATGTGTCTAGTCTAACCATGCCAAATTTCAGTCCAAGCAAGCACAAATTTAACCATGCACCCATCCACACAACCTACAATGCAATATCCTACACCATGGATGTCATGGTCATAACAATTAAAGAAACCAACTCATTGGTCCCCAAACTAGAGAAATGCTTACCCACAGAATCAGTTCCCTCACCCACAATTTCAGTAGCCACAACTACAACTCCCTGCTAACCCTACACCAATTAACGTACCATTACGACCTCAACAATAAGGCAATGCAAAAAATTGGACCATTTAACATGTCAACTTATTCTATCACCCCTATCCTATGCAATGAATTACATTTACGCTCTAGTAGGGTGGTGGAACCCATTGTCATTAAGGATATTCCATCCCCTACGACTCAGAAGAAATAATCCCTGAATTGGTGGAAATCATAATCAGTACAACAATCCCCATTCTCGAGGATGCTGGAACACATGTTGAAACACCTGTTCAAACACCTGTGGAGACAAACATTAGGAATTGTAAGCCTGCGACAGTTGCCAAAGTATGGGTCAACCTAATAGATTGGATGAGATGCCACTTCAACCGCAGTTGGTGGCTCAACATTTCGATATATGGGCCCTGGAACTTGTAGGGCCTATTAACCCTCCTTCAAAACAAAAAGTTTACATTCTAGTTTGCATAGACTACATGACTAAATGGGCAGAGGCCACAACCCTGGTGAGAGGGATTGATCAAGTTGTTGTGGATTTCCTGTTTGAATAAATCTTCACTCGCTTTGGGGTGCCCAAGGAAATAGTCACAGATGAGGGACCATAGTTTGTATCTCGTAAAGTTGAAGCCCTTTTGTAGATATATCATATCCAACATAGGATAAATTCACCATATCATCCATAGGCCAATGGTCAACTGGAAAGTACAAATAAAGTGATTGAATCTATTCTTACAAAATATGTAAAAAGTCATCGTGGGACGAAAGACTTCTTGAAGCGCTATGGGCATATCGAACTACATGGAGCAATACCACATGGTTCTCTCCTTATGAATTATTGTACGAGAAAAATGTTGTCTTCCCTGTTGAATTTGAGATTAAAACTTTGAGAACCGCTTTAGAAGCAAACATGGATTTAATAGAATCCAAAAAGGACTGTTTGAATCAATTGAATGAGGTCAATGAGAAACGTGCAATTGTTGTACATCATACTTCAGTGATTGCGCAACAACGCTCCAAGTGGCATGATAGGTTTATCAAGAAAAAATATGTTCCATGAAGGAGACTAGGCCTTATTATTTGACTCACGGTTCAAGCGGGATTTCAAAGGGAAGTTTTGCACCAGATGGTTGGGACCATATAGAGTAGACAAAGTATTTGATAACGGAACTGTGCGATTGACCACGATTGATGAACAACAAATACCACTATTTTCCAGTGGTCATCGGATGCGACTCTACCATAAGCCGCTCTCAAAGGATGCATTTTCTTCTCATGTTTCTTAGGCTATTGACAATTTTTTTGCCTAAGAATGAGTAAGCCTTTGAACAATGTCTTCATTTCCAGCATGAATCTTGCGAGTTGATAAAGCTTTCATAAGCTCTAACAACTTTGCAGTATTTCTAACTCCTTCATCATTTTCAATTTCCACACGGTTTTAAAATGGAACATGATGTTTCAAAGCCATAATACAGTTGCAAGCATTGAAAATACATTTTCTTCATCATCTTTACTGATTTGGACCATATTCATAAATTTGCTACACATGTGGGTTGTCTCTATGTTTCATGTGGAAACAAATAACACTCTATTTGCAATGTCAAAAAGACGGTTGGGACTGCTTGTCTTGGCATCATCATTTAATTAGTAGTGTCTTCCAAATCTTTGTAATTTCCACTATAATGTTACAATAATTCTACCATTGGTTTCGTCTCTTCTGAGCTAGTTTCCAGCCTGTAAGTGTAATTGTCTTTCTAACAGTCCTTGCAAACATTTATTTGGAGCTAGAACTTTTAACAGATGTTTCCAATGAATGCTATCAAAATACATGTGTAACAATCTAAATATATGTATTATGTTAGAACTAGGGAGACAAAGAAGTCTCGAGGAAATGAAACTTCTCCAGTATCCTAAAAATACAGGAGGGGAAAAAACAGATGGTAGATACCGAGCAGGATCTCAATCAATAAATAAATGATGAAAAACATCTCTTGGAGCTGCAGGGGTCTGGGATGTTTAAGCAAAGTATTCTAAGCAATAAAATAGATAATCAAATTCGAGAGGCCAGACATACTACTAATCCAAGTGACAAAAATGTCAGATGTAGAGGCAATGACACTTTCATGTATTTTCTGGAAAAATAGCAAAGATAAAGCCATAAGCTCCAGAGGAGCATATGGGGGAATATCCACCATAATCTTAGGTAAATTTTTGGTCAAATCAATTAGGGAAATCCATCACTGGCTATTGACAGAAATTCAAGAAAAGGAGGACTTAACTTCTTTATACATATGTAATGTATATGGGTCAACACATTACAGGGACATGATAATGTTCTGGGAAGATCTCAATAAACTAAAGGAGGATCTGCGAGGAAGATACCTTATCATTGTTGGGGACTTCAATACCACTAAGTCACAATATGAGAAATGTGGAGGAACAAAGGCCAGGGGCCCTTTTGGTGAGAAGATGGAGGACTTGATGGCAAATCTGGATCTACTGGACATTCCATTGAAGAACGGAAAGTACACATGGAGCAATAGAAGAACTGGAATTGGACATGTAGCGACAAGGCTAGACATATATCTGGTAAGTTCCACCTTCCTGCAGAAATATTTCCTTCGAACCTCTCTCGCTCTCCCTTCAACAATCTCAAACCATAAACCAATTTCTCTGATTTTATTCCCTCCAATTAATCTTGGGGATATTCCTATCAGATTCAACCCGATTTGGTTGCATGATGAAATTTTTTTGGGTTTAATTCAAAAGGAGTGGAACCTAAAACACTTCGAATCGCCTAGCTACATTTGGGAATCAAAACTAAGATCAGTACGATCTGCCTTAAAGAGATGGGTTAAAGAAGGTGTTAAGAATCCAAACAATCACAAAATTAATCTTCAAAGTGATCTAGCCACTTTACAATCCCGTATGGAAGTGGACGAGGTGACTCCAGTGTATTCGATATAGGAGAAAGAGCCAAACATAAATATTTTAAACGTTGCAAGGCAGGTAGAAGAGGTTTGGAGACTAAAGTCTAGACAAATGTGGCTGAAAGGAGGAGATAGCAACACTGAGTACTTTCATAAGAAAACCAAGGTTCGACAAACTTACAATGCCATTAAGTATTTGAAATATAATTATGGGAATAAGATAACAGGGCGGGAAGAATTAAGGAACACGCTTTCACTCATTTCCAAGATCTCTACGTGGACACTGGAGAGACAGATCCAGAAGCACAAGCGGACCTCCTCCTTGGTATACCCTTTCTCATTAAAGATGCAGAGAATAGAGAGCTTGCAAAACCTATTATTGAATATGAGATAAGAAATGCAATCTGGTCACTCCATGCTGATAAAGCACCTGGACCAGATGGATTTACAATAAACTTCTATAGAGTAGCGCGAGATATTATAAAAGAAGATCTAAAAAAAATGCTAAATTGGACGAGGAAAAAAGACAAGATCGGTGGGGCCACTAACTCATCCTTCCTTGCCTTAATTCCAAAATAAAAGAGTCCTCTATCACTTGATAGATTTAGGACAATTTCATTATGCAACACTTCATATAAATTCATGTCGTAAATCTTGGCCACTAGAATGAAAAGCATCATGGGCTGCCTCATCTCAGAATCACAAGGAGGTTTTGTAGAAGGGCGTCATATACTTGACAATATTATTATCGTTCAGGAATCTATACACTCCAACATGGAAAGAAAGAAATAAGGTACGGCTATTAAAATGGACATGGCTAATGCATTCGACATAGTAAATCATTTTTTCTCTTTGAAATCATCTCCAAGTTTGGATTTTCTGAAAGATTTGTAAGATGGGTAAAATCCTATATCAGCAGCATGTGGATCACACCACTAGTAAATGGTAGACCTACCAAATTCTTCCAGGCAACTAGGCGACTTCGACAAGGCTGCCCCATGTCCCCATTCGTTTACTTCATTGTAGCTAAATCTATGAGCAGAAAGCTACAGTATTTGCTGGAGTTTCGTGATCTATTAAAATGGACATGGCTAATGCATTTGACAGAGTAAATCGTTTTTTCTCTTTGAAATCATCTCCAAGTTTGGATTTTCTGAAAGATTTGTAAGATGGGTAAAATCCTATATCAGCAGCATGTGGATCGCACCACTAGTAAATGGTAGACCTACCAAATTCTTCCAGGCAACTAGGCGACTTCGACAAGGCTGCCCCATGTCCCCATTCGTTTACTTCATTGTGGCTAAATCTATGAGCAGAAAGCTACAGTATTTGCAGGAGTTTGGTGATCTAAAAGGTTTGAAGATAGCTAGAGGAGTAAAAGCTGTCAACCATGCACAGTTTTTCGACGGTACCATTATGTTAGGAGGTGCATCTACTATAATTGCAAAGAGATTCAAATGTGCTATATATACTTTCGTTAAAGCATCGTATGGCAAAGTGAACTCAACCAAGTCAAAAGTATATAGTTGGAACTGCCCCCCCCGAGAACTTTGGCAAAGATAGCAAGGACCCTTGGATTCAAAGGAAACGTAACATGGAATTCCTTCAATTATATTGGGATCCCAATCTTCAAAGGGAAAAAAGGGCTGTAGACTGGCAAAGTATGATTGACAAGATCAAGAACAAAATTAACTCATGCGGGATAAGGTGTCTTAATCCAACTGGAAAGCTTATCCTTATTAACTCCATTCTTTCTTCCTACCCCAATTACGCCTGCTCGATATCTCTAGCTCCAAAAAAAATAATGAAAGAATTTTCAAAAGACATCATAAGATTTCTTTGGCAAGGAGGCAAATCATACAACTAAAAAAAAATTCACTTGGTGAATTGGGAAACTGTTTGCAGTCCAAAAATCTACGGAGGAGCTGGAGTAAGAGATCCTAGCAAAATGAATTTAACACTTCCAGCCAAAATCCTATGGAGAATCATATCAAGAAAAGAGCGTGGTGGAAGGAAATTATGCAAAAAAAATATCTGAATGGAACCAAAAAGAGATGCGTGGACAAGATCAACCATGATAGAAAAGGATCGTCGATAAGGGAGTTTTGTAAGAAGGAAATGTTTATATTAAATGAGCGTTTGTACTAGATACCAGGCAGTGGGAAGTCAATCAAGATTTGGAAAGACAAATTTGGAAACCCATCCCCTACCAATTTCTTGTAGGCATTATCAGAGTTAAAGCAACGATTGGATACTATGAAAATTTTCAGTCTTCACGACCTCTTAGTCTAGACAAAACAATGGAAGATGGGCCGATTGGAACATTCTAGAGATCGGGGACCAACTCAGACTAGATTACCAAGCATTCATTTCACTACTGTAAGGGTCAGCTCCTGTCCATCGTGAGCTGAAAGATGGAAGAGGATGGGGAAAATTGGGATGCTACATGGTGAAGGAAGGATACAACGCAGTGGACGACCTTCATAGCAGTTGCAACATCGACATGAAGTGGAAAAGGTCTGGAGTAAAGACGGTTTGCCTAGAAGTAATTTGTACTTTTGGATACTAGCTCACCGCAAAATGTTAACAACAAAGAATATAAGAAAAAGAGGTATGGAAGGTCCTTTGAGATGTATTCTCTGCAAATAATCGGAGGAATCTCTCGAAAACATTTTCATAGAATGTAAATTTTCCGGAGAGGTATGGTACCAAGCATACAAATATCTGCACTTCGACTTGACTCTGCCAACAAACTGGAATGATCTATTTTCTTGCTGGAAGGACTACTACTATGAATCTCTTTTTAACAAACCAGATTTTGTGAGGGCTTGGGAAGCTCTCCCAAGATATATCTGCTGGAAGATATGGACAACAAGAAACAAAAAGAGCTTTGAGGGAAAAAAATAGTCTAGGAAAAGTTGTAGCAGCTGCAAAGACACTTTGGGTGGAAATTTTATCCATGAGGGGAATGCACAGAATCAACAAGGAACCACTTACAACAGAAGAAATAGTTTGTGCCTCCAATTTTCTAGTCCTCCTGCCCCATCTACCATGGATTCAACCCCCAAAAAACCAATATTGCAAGATTAACAAATAAGAATGAGCTGTGAAGAATTCAAAAGCTGGTGGAAGAAACTTGGATGTAGTTCTTTGTTCTTTGATGGAGCCTCGAAAGGAAGCGATGGGATGGAAGGCACGGGGGAGTCTACTTTAATTCTAAAGGAATCAAACTGAAAGAGTACGCTTGGGGAATTGGTAGGAATACTGACAATGGGGCAGAATAGTTAGCATTAATTAAAGGTTTGGAGCTGGTAAGGAAAGATGGCATTGAGGAATTGGTGGTCTTTGGTGACTCGAGTATGGTCATTGGGGAAGCAAAAAAACTAATGAGGAATCAAAAGAATTCGGTTACCAAGACTCATCATCTCGTAAAATGTATTGTAAATGATTACAAAACTATCAATTTCTTTCACGTTATGAGAGAAAATAATAAACAAGCGGACATTATGACTAATAAGGGAGTGGGTCTAGATTGTGGCGACTTAGTTTGTGATCAATAGGCCTACAAGAGAAACTGGATCCCTTTATAGTGTACCTCTCCACTATATTTCTGGAATGCTCTGCTTTTGTATTTTCCTTCTTGGGCAGTTTGCAAGGAGCTACAGTACTCATAGAATAGGAAATTATAATGAAAAATATGGACTAGTAAAGGATGTACAAGGAGGCATGGAAGTGGTCCTCCTCTAGGAGTAGTCTGTGTCCAGATCAATGTAACCACTGATTTCTCATTTATATAAAATCTCTTTAACTGTTTTTGTTAAAAAAAAATCTAAGATGTGATCATGTTGTGGTGAAATAGTTGATTATTTCTCCTCCAACTGGTATCATTCATTAGTTATATGCGGACCAATGGGGAGTGATACATGATCCCATCTATCAACCTAGTTCGTGGATTCATAATCATTCCATTCATTGTTGCTACATTGGCCACATAAGTAAGATAATTTTCTCATCCAAATTTCAACTATAGCCTTGTCCAAGCTTTAAATTGAATGAAATCCATGAGTTCCATGTACCATTTTTCATTCGCATGTATGTGAGCAATCTACATCAACCACCTTTGAAATATGTCTTTGCACTTGTTTTTTCCTTCCTGAGACCTCTTCTTGCCTCGTTGTTCCATCTATTATTACTAAAGAACACCATTCAACAATAGGTTTTACATATCAAATGATGGAATTTGTGGCAAACTTCAATTCTTTCCCACGTAATGTAGTTTTGATGCCTACAATAGCTCATTTATGCTCCCATTTCTCATACCTAGTCTCAAAATAGTTCCAAATATGAGGTGTCTTGTATTTTTTTGCAAAATAAACCATTCAAATACACAAGCATTTTTTAACTAATCCACACAACCATATAACAAAATCCATTATTGAGGCATATGTATAGTATTATCCTTCAAGTTATTGTAGAACAACTGAAATCATTGTTGTAGATAGACTAAGTCATGACACTTATCGTAACTTATGAAGAAGTGATACTCCTTCATTATACTCCTTTTTTCTCTGTTGCTAGTCAACCTGTGCTTGTATGTGATATGGGCCATTATGCCGACCTGCTCTGAGTGATAATATTGGCTTTGAATCTCATTTTGTAGTTGAAGGGTGTAGTTCTCAGCGAAATCAACCACTTATAATATAATACCAACATGAAGTTTATCTATACATATTCTAAAATGGTCATATTTTCATTGAGTCACATGGGCATGTTGAATATATTGTTGGGTCCTTCCAAATAAACCCTTGGGAAGTCACAAACTCATACCTGGTGGGACAATAATAAATTAATTTATAAGTTAACCATGACATTTAAAAGTGCAATTTGAAAGAAAGGACACCATTCAAGTACACATTACTAACCTAGGATGTCACCAATTGTATCTTTTTGCTTTCATGCCCCCCCATATCATACCTGACATATTTTAAGCTTTGTATGTCAACCTTCTTTCTCCTTAATTTATACTCATCTGTAACATACATGCACTTTCTTCATAAAAGCTTTCCACTACATGTTATAATTTTATCATTTAAGCAATATGATCTTAGGATCTTATATGAGAGAATAACATGCACAACAGTAATCACAAGAGACAAGAGACACAAATATTTTCCTCGGGGAAACCATAAAGGAGAAAACCCCAAAACTTCCTCAAAGATAGAATGAGCACCAATGGCAGCAGTAAAACCCAAAGACAGAAAAGATGATATCCAACAACTGCTCTCTCTCTCTCACTTGAGAGAGCTTCTCCTCTCTCACTCATGCGCCCCAGTTGAGTGAGTGTGTGTGTGATAAATAGAGAGTCTCACTCTCTATTTATATTCTTTCGTTCACTTAACATTTAACTCTGTTATGTAGGCTTGAGTAATCCTAACTTAGTTATGTAGGTTCGAGTAACCAAAACTAGGGTACTAATGACCCGACTTACATTAACTCACCAGGGCCGACTTCTCTAGGAGAGTCTAACAACCCTAGTGCCCCACAACTGCGGGGACTTTAACCCTTGATCAATAAAGAGGGTTACCCTCTATGAATTTACATGACTTGTTTACATTACTGATACTTCCCGATAGGAACATCGGGGTACAATACATAAGATGTACAAGTGAATACATTTCGAAGTTACAAATACATCAACACTACACTTGGGGCATGTCCCATCTAAGTAAGATTGATTATAATATGTTTGTCCCTTTGTCCATGTACAAATGATGCTATGAATAAAGTCTCTAGATGATGTCAGTGGTAATATAGCTAAGCATTCCTTCACAAGGGTGTTGTGCAAACCATAACAAATGTATATATATATGTCATAATAATAACCATATCTAATGTGTTGTCTACAACATCATAGGTTATGTATTATGTTTATTCTAACATACCAAGGCTTGTATTTGTTGAAATATCTTTATCCCAAGTTAAGTGTATTGTGCTCATTCTTGACTCTCTCATATAGTTATGTTTGTATCATGTCAAGAAATCATTTAAAGTGGGGTTCATGTTAGCTAGAACCCCTTTTCAATTTTAGTACATCCTTAGGGTTGAAAGTAGGCCTAGTGTTCTTATGCCAAATTTTTTGAATCAGTCCCTTAATTGTTTCGATTAAATTCATGCTAAAACAAGGTAATCTACTACTGAAGACTCACAAATATATTTCACTTGTTGTGTCCAGGCTATCCCATATGATATAATACTTTCAAATGGTTTTGACATTACATTTAATGAGATGATATGTTTGTTTGAGCAAACTATGTTTTCTTGTCATCTTGCTAACAAATGATAGTGATAATACACATTGGGATGCATTACGATCTTTTGAATGAGTTTTCTTACCAATTGTATGAAAGCATTTATAAGGCTTCTAAGAATATGATTATTTGTTTCTATATTTTTAATTGTTTTAATATGGATTGTTTTAAGCAACAAAATGATCACATGAGATGTTTGATTAAAACTATCATTTTAGGGTCCACGTATGTGTCCATGTGTAGGTGTGCTTTAAAATCTATTTTTCATATGTTGGTAGGTTGTCATTTCCACATAGAGGTTTGGGTATAGTAAAAACATTAGCTAGAGGTAGTGGATTGTGGGTAGGGAAATCCATGGAGGAGGTCCTAAAATCACGGTGGAGGATGACAAGGTGTTTGAACATAAATCCTTAACATTGATTATGCGTTGGGCTCTATGGTTTGCCAAGAATGGCATGATATTTGAAGATGTGAGTAGAAATCTCTTCTAGGTTTTTGATCAAAATTCAATATGCATATGAAATCCGTGAGAAAAAGGGTTTGAGATAAGTGAGAGAGCTACATATTCATAAAGAATACCTTGTTTTTATCTTATTTTGATGGGGTTTCAAGAAGAAATCCAAAATAGTGTGGTGTTGGGTTTTTCTACACGTCTCAAAGACATTACTAAATTTTCTCACATGGCTTGGGTTTTGAGAGCAACAATATAGTTGAGTTTAGAGTTACTCTCCATGGGTAGTCAAATTGTAATTCCAATCCAAAATAAGTAAAAATTATGTTGAGGTAATATACAAGTCATGCATTATTATCTTTATATAATCGTATGTCTTATATCTTGGAAAATGAAAAGTAAAACCCAAATACATATAAATATTTAATACTCTACATGAATTAGGCAACGCATATTTATAAATCAAACATATTAAAAAAGAAAAAGAAAAGAGAACATGAATTGGGCAACACATATTTATAAATCAAACATATTAAAAAAGAAAAAGAAAAGAGAAACAATAAAGGAATATTTAAAACAATAGACACAATTTTTCCAAGTATCATATCTTTCTGGTTACATCCCAAAACAACTTAAGAAACCACAATGCTCCAAAGAGTTTTCAATAAATTTTTCTCAATAGAGAATGTCTTCTTCACTTTATAGGGCCTCTTTACATTCAACTCTCAAAAGATGTGATCAATACTAATGGAGAAAAAAAAGAAAAAAAGAATTTATTATCCAACACCAATTTTGAAGCTTCACCACTTTTAAAATAGAACCATGCCTACAATTAAAATTGAAAATAAAAAAAAATAGTTTGAGAATTTAAAATTCTAACATAAAAATAAATTATTTTATAAAATTATGTTTATTTATAGATTCTTTTCCTATTAAAAATATAATGAATTAGAAAATAAATTTCAAAAAGCTATACTTGAAACTTAATTATAAGAGATATATATATTTTTATAGTAATAATATAATGAATTAGAAAATCAAGTAAAGAGAATATAGTGAATTAGAAAATAAATTTCTAAAAGCTATATTTGAAATGAATTATAAGATATATTCTTTTTATAGTAAGAATATACTGAATTAGAAAATCAAGTAAAGAGAAAAAAATGTAATGGTTCCTTTAAGAAATTAGATAGATGATGTTTTTTTGAAAGTGTAAAATATGTAAAATATTTATTGAGATATTATTTATATTGGAAAAAACTATATCATAATGATTTGATGTGTTGTTATTAAAATAATAAATGAGATTTTTAAAGATTTAATAAATTTTTTAATAACAATAATCTCTTTTTAAGTGTATATACTCTACTTTTTATGATTTGAATCAATGAGATTTTGTATATATTTTATCTTTTCAAATACCAATCAATGAAACTTCATAGGAGGAAACACATACTCTTAACCATTAGGTTCACTTTCACAACCCAAAGATTAAATGTAATTTTATGCTTCATTAAAGCAAATTTCCATGATTACTAAAAGATGTAATGTTAAATAATATCGACAATTAAGACATCTAGAAGCAAAAATAAATAAAACATTTGGCATAGGGAAAGTGGACTGTAGTGTTTGTTGTAAACAATGTTGATGGAGAAAGATTTAGATCTTTCTAGACATGACTTCTCAATGTGTATTATTATGTCCCCGATAGGGGATATATATGATTTGGTTAGGTAGATTAATTCAACATGCAGATTTAATTTTTTATTTTCAAATGTTTTTACTATAGTTTGGATTAATTTTTAATTTTTGAATTATTTAAATATTCATTTAACTTTGCTCCTATTTGTTTTCTGGAAGTGACGTAGGCATGGGACTTTGTGCCCCAAGACCCGGCGACGTGATGGCGTAAGCAGTCCGACAGGTATATATTGGAAAATGTTTTTTTTTTCTATAGGAAGAGAATTCCTTGCCACCCCACCCATAACACACTTCAAGTCATGCACATGTCAATGCCTGAGTCCCTATGCCCATGTCAACTACCACGCGACCATTGAAAAGCAATGGCGAGCCATTCCATGCCTGAGTCCCTATGTGCATCTCAACTACCACACGGCCATTGAAAGGCAATGGCGAGCCATTCTATGCCTGAGTCCCTATAGGAGGTAGTGGCACAACGATGAAGTACTTATTATAACCAGCTCTCCTGTTTGTCACACACATTCTTCATTTTCTTTTTCTGTTCCGCTGGCTTAGTTGTTTGGTTGCTTGCTTTTCACCTACAGACTTAAAGGGACGAGGAATACTAGTTTCTTTCTTGCTCGTTACCTGTAGACTAAGAAGAGGGAATGAAGGCCAGTGAGTGAAGAAGTCAGTCACTCCGTTTACTGTAAGTGGATGCATGAAATAGAGAAGAATAATGAGAAATGGGGTTCTTGTTTACTGCAATTCCGAGGTAAATAATATATTTTAACTTAGTTAAAACTCATTTTCATTCCAATTCAGTTGGAAACCACCTTTGAAGTCTGAATGTGGATGTATGCTAGTATTCAAGTTAAACAAAATATAGCACTTGTTTTATTTTTTTTGGTTGGGAGTACACTTTTAACCAGTTATCAACCTTTACGACTCTCTCATCCTTGGTAATGAGCTTATAATTTATTTTCTTGTTATGAGCATAGAAGAATCTCGACAAATCGCGGGTGGGATGAAGAGGGTTTAATAAACTTGTTTGAGCAATTACTAGCTAAATTGTTTTCCTGGAAAAGTTACCACCCAAAGGCTAAATAATTGACACTGTACGTAAAAGGGCTCTTAATTTGTTGAAAGACAGAAACCGGGCATGATCCAGGGTCATTTCCCCAAAGTAGCATCCTGCAGAGAATTGGTAATTCTGTGGATACGAAAAAGGGCTCTTAATTTGTTGAAAGACAATTAAGAAAGACAAAAACCAGACATGATCCAAGGTCATTTCCCCAAAGGACCACATAATTACCAATTCCACAGTAACTCTAAAAATCATGGTTATTGTAACTTCTCTTGAAGTTTCCTAGAAATTAAAAATTCTTAACGTCATCTTCATCTTCTAGGTTAATGTTGCAAAAGGGCCAGCCTTGATTGATGCATCACTAATATGAAGGATGGTGACGCCATTGTCACATATAGTTCAGACTACAATACCATTTTTTTCCAATGGATGATATTATGTTCTAATTTTACAATAAGATGCATATGGTTATTAATTGAGAAAGGTTTAAAGTGCATGAGAGGTTTACTTAATTGGAAGCCATGCTTTAAAATATAAAGTAGCAGATAGTTTTGTCATAGATGGTTTAGAGTACAATACTCTTTTTTTTCATAAAAGCAGTGAATTCTAATATCCGTTTTTTTTCTTTCATAAAAGCAGTGAATTCCAACAGCTTATAATTTGGTTCGTGAATTATTATGTCATTTAAAGGGGTTTGTTTTTTGTAATTGCAAATGAATTTCTAGTTTTTGAATTCCTTAGAAGGTGACTAATAAAGGTTTTTGATTTCCTTAGAAGCTGACTGATAAATAGAACGCATTGATGAGTTTTATTTGGATTTAGTTTTGTTAGCTAGTTATATGCATCAGAAAATAGAAGGAACCGATCAATATTTAAATCATGGGTGTTGCAAACTTTCTTGAAGGCCAGAGTTTCAACAATGTGATTTGGAATTTTAGGTACTAACAATTTTAGAAAATTGCATTGTCTTTTAGTTTTTTTTTAATGGTGTTTACCATTCTACCTGTCAAATTGGGTTTGTTTGCAATAATTCCACTTCATTATGCAAATAATATTGTAGGATGATCCAAAGATGAAAGAGTTAACTCAAACTGTCTTACTTGCCAAAGCTGCCGATGATCCAGTGTACAATGTATGTATTATGTATATAGATTGTTTTTTCTAGCACACTATGCTGAAAGTTCTCTCATTTTTTAGGAAGGTTGTGATATTGGAGCGTGGCAGTTAGAATCACAATAATAAGCTGGGGATTTAGATCCTTGTGTATTCATATGAACGAACTTACATCTCGTTAAGCCTTTCTGCTGAGATATGGTAGCGTGCAATCTTGGTAACTTTATTGTTTCTAGTTGAGTATATATATAGTGTAATATTTGAAGTTCCAGTGTATGATGGCTATAAATATTACATCGGTTGTGATATTGATCTTTGGTAGGATACTTTGAACCTCAAATGCCCTTGTAGCTGGTATTTCCTAGATCGTACCTTCATCTAACACACTGCACTTCAAGTATTCTATTTTTTTTTGTTTTTTGGGAAGGTTGTGATCTTGAAGGCAATGAAGTATCCGGGGACTTTAACCCCAAAGGCTGTTATAAATGATAAAGGTGTCGCACACGTAATATACATTATTCTCAAAATGGGAAGGAATTTGTTTACATAGATTGTGGACCAATAGCTTGGTGGTTCAACATCAAGTAAACTACAATTACTGCCAAGCTGAACTCCAGCCCAATGGTTCATTTATTGTACTAATTAATTTCACAATCTGTAACAATAGTTGTCGGTCATGAAAGGCCTTAATTTCACTGGTTTCAGGACTTAATTTCTCAAAATTTAGACACTGTCGTAGAAATCACGTAGGAGGTAGGAGTTTATATTTTCACTTTCTAAATTTGCTAGTTACTCCCAAACTGGTGAAGGGCGAGGGATCACAAGCTTTGTGGTTGCATTGCTGTATAAAGAAAAGTATTGCAATTTTTTTTGCTGTTTAACAGGTCTCACTACTTTACACTTACTGCTATTTCTCCAGAGTGAATTTACTATGAATGTGCTTTGGAGCATACAAACTTGTACTAAACTAGAATAAGGATAATAAGGGCAGAGGCCAAGTTTGACATTAGGAGGTAGATCACTTTGCACGCATTCTCTGAAGTAGAATATAATTTGCTAAATTTATATCAATAAGTCTTTAGAACTCTATCATTGCTTACAATCATCATATACCATTATCTTGTCAATGGTTGCATGTGTAAATAGTTCCACATTAGTTTTATCCTTCAATTTTTCTTTGTTTATCTTTCTTTAAAAATTACTTTACATCTTTGTTTATCTTTCTTTAAAAAATACTTTGCATAAATGACTATTAGCGTAAACTTGTATGAAAAGAAAAAAACCATGTTAAACACTTAAAATTAGGTATATAGATGTCTACTAAACTCTTGCAATAAGTTACTATTTCACAATGTCCCCCCAAGGTTTCATGATGGGGGACATTTAACGAGGGGAAATGTACATTCAGGACATGTGCAGATTAGGGGTGGATCGGGACATCTAGATCATAAAATTTATAAAAATATAAAAAATTATGAAAAATATAATCTTAACAATAAGAATTTATGATTTATCATATGGAAATTAGTAAATACTACATTCATCTTTGTGTAATCATGCAATGTAAATCAAAATTTATTAGGTTCAGGAGGTTTAGAGTTTAGTAGGGGGACGTCTAGGATATGTGCTAGTTGATTCATGATTGAGAAGTATGAAGTTAAATATTTGTTTAAATTGATTGAGAGATGATATGGTAGTTTTTTTAAATTTTATTATCTAGAAAAGTGTTACATCGGAATGACAAATATGTTTAGATATCCCAATTATTTTATAAGTGATATATCAAAATGTCAAATATGTTTATAATATTTAAAAAGACTAGATCAAATAGAACGTCTGCCATGTCTTCTAGTCTTTTGACTCTACCATCTCTGTTTTTATCTAGTCTTTTTCTGGTATAAATACACTATTTTCGGTACCTAGATTGAGGAGCTCATTCTGCAACATTGCTATGTAATTTGATACCTCTATCAGATTCTGCCTTGATATAGGCTATCTCTTCCTTGAAGTGAAGCAGAAGTTGCTAAAAAAAAACAAAATCCTCCTTGAGACTTTTCGACCTATCATACTTGGTTAACTATTGTTCTATGAATGATTCTGTCTCTTGTTGGAAGCATTGACATTTTTTTAGCAGAAATTGCAATTGTTGCTTACCCCAGGTGATCTTATTTACAAGTGCAGTCCTTTATGATCCCATAAGAGGTGTAACCTTTTCCCTTTTTAGTATGGAGGATTTGAGGTTGGCTATTTCCCTCTTGAGTCCATTGTTTTATTCTTGCACATCTTTTGATTTCCTCTTAAAGCAACAGTATCCTTCTGATGTCTTGAGCACTTGTTCTGCCAATAGTTTGTTGCGGTCCTCAAGTGACGCAATTGTTTCTTGGATATCTAGGATTTTGGTCTTATTCTTCCTGGTATAGGATTCTAACTTTTTAGACAGAGTCTTGCTTTTCTCTTTTAGTTCATTCAATTATTCTTCCATGTCAGCCAATAATCTGGTTTTCAGTACTAATTCTTCTGCCATGATTTCTTTCTGTCTTCCCAAGGTAGACAACATAATGTAAAGGTTTTTGAGGTCAGTGAGCTTTGCCGAAAACTCATTTTGCAACTTCTATTTTTCTTGTTATGCACCCACAAGCTATGCCTGTAAACTATTGCCATCACCTTGCCCTTCTTTACATCATGTATGCTCACGTGTTAATCTGGCGTTTTCACAGTTCCCTTTTACAAGTGTTGGTAGGAGATCCCCAATTTGTTTTTTGTTGGATTTCAACAAGATCATTTTTACGATTCCATATTACAGAGAATACATATTTCTAAGCAAAGGTAAACTAATTTATCTTTCAGTACATAATGATCTTAGATTCATAAAAAAGCGGAAATACTTAGTCACTTATTTTAACATTGTGTTGATACATTCCACGATCAAACAGGTGCAATTTGTGGGTCATTCCTTAGGAGGGGAAATTGCAACCTTGGCCAAACTATGGGTACTGGAAAATAGGTTGAGGCAAATCTCTCCTTTTTGAATAACATTTGGATGTCTTTTAGTGGGGGATATAGGACTTGTTGAAGCAGTTGGCCGTGAAAAGTGGACATGCAACTTTTGTCACGTGGTTCCCAAACATGATATTGTTCCTCAGATGCTCCTTGTACCATTTGAGTCGATTGTTGAGCCCTTGATCGCTATTTTCATCATTAGCAGGCCATAATGGTTAATGGCAGTGAAAATATACCTCATTCTTTTATTCAAGATGATTGTAGGAATGTTCTTAACAATGTCTTGTTAAATCTTGAAGTGAAGTGGCAAGATCATCTTGCGAGATTGAGGATATAAATGAAATACGAGCATCAATGTTCATTATTACCTCGATGAGTTTCAAAATTTCAGTCATATGACTAATAATGTCATCTTGATGGGGAATTTTTTATCTGTCGTGTCGATATGATATGACACTATTTGAATGACGGAAGAGGATGATCCACCACCTGATGGAGGAGCAGAAGTTGGTGCAGCTGATGGAGGAGCAGAAGCCGATGCAGCCAAAGAAGCATTTAAGGGAGCAGAGGATGGAGCAGAAGATGGTGCAACCAAAGAAGCATTTGGGGGAGAAGAGGTATATATTGTTGAAAAACAAAAAGAGACGAAGGAAGATGAGCAGTCTTTCTTTGTCATCGTTATTCAAGAAGGCCAAGCTTAGACCTTACAATGAGAATAAGAATCAAGAAGGCCAAGCTCAAATCTTACAACGAGAATAAGAAAAATAAGAAAAACGAAAATTTGAAATTGAACTATGAACTACAATACTCACAACGCATCTTGAAACTCATCACAATACTCACGCTATATGAGGATATATAATATAGCAGACTTGTTATATCAAACTATCCCATGTCCTATAAGTTTGCTTTGCTTATACTAATTTTATTAATATCAAAGCTTAAGTAAAAATAATCATAGAAGTTCTCTCAATATTTTGTAAGTCAATATTTTTCTCTCACATTTATAAAGGTTTTGTATTCATTGAAATTGAAATTTATAGGTTCTCCTGTAGACTAGTTATGCCAGTCGGTGATGTGGGCCTTGTAAGCTAGTTATGCCAGCAAGTGATGTGGGACTTCCCTGTATATAATTTTCTCTCTCCTCTAGGTATTATAATGTATAATTGGCATGGCTAATGGCTAATGATTTTAAACTAATATCTAAAGCTTCTGTATGCCCAAGCGCACTATCCTTACCCAAATAGTGGGTTTAGCAGTTTGTTTGATGTTAGTTGTATTGGGCTTGACTCTCCGAGGGAGTTAGCTAGGGTTATCAATAGAGGCCCATACAAACCTTTCAGCACTTACATGTTTTGTTCAAGTGAGGGCGCAATGTGTATTAATAATTCTGAGATCATTTTGAAGATTTTTCATTTAACATGAAAAATGTTATGATAATATTGTACAGGACTATTTTACAGAGCATATAGTATATGATTTTGTTTTGAAAAAACTTATGATAATATTGTATAGGACTGTTTTTTAGAGCATATAGCATATGATTATGTTTTGAATCATACCATAGAAAAGGCCATAATAGAAAGGAGAATTGCAAAAACTGATTCAAAATCTTCTACCAAAATAGGCATATTATTACACCTGGAAGCCATTGGAGTTGGGTATCAGGTATATTCAATTCCCTTTTTAAAATAAAATTTGGAAGAACAAAAAAAAATTAATGTTGAAAGCTATCATCTCAGCTTATTGAGAAGTAAAAGTTCTGCTAGTTTCTTATTGTGTTAAGAGTTTTATATTAAATTGTAATTTGACATTGACTTTTATCTACATTGTGATATACGTTTTGTGCATAATGATAATGCACCACACAAACTTTGCTGAGCTAGAGCAAAGCTTGAGTGCTATAAAAAGCGTTATGAGGAAGAAGATTGCATCACACATTATGATTCCTTCAATAAATATTACAAGAAGGATATTCGAGCTAATTTGCCCAGGGTAAAGCTCACTACCTATAGAAGACTTGTAGAGCGGCTGGATATTGCACATTATTATTTGATTAACCCCAAGGGAAATTATATTTTGGATGGAAGACTTAGTCGTCATAAAGTTCTTCAAAAATGAGTGCAATGTACTTGACACATTTTCTTTCAATATTTAAGAAATTATAATTAATAAAACCATTTAATTCTTATATTAATAAAAAAAACAATATTATATTATATTCATTTTAAGAAAAAACAAACATAGATATGGTGTTAAAGGATTATTCAAATTAAAGTTAAATATGCTATTAAAAATACTTTGTTTAGTTTAGGCCAAATGATAATAGAACTAGTGTTGTTTATCACATTAATAAAAATTAGTTGTCACACATATCTTAGTTATCTCATAAAGCTTTGATGATTTAGTTTTAACTTTTAAACTATTATTATTTAACTTCATATCAAATTTAAAAAAACAACTCAATGTTTTTATTGCAAAAAACTTCTCTTCATACCTAGCCACAAACTTGTATGGCAATGTCGGGGACATTGTCACCACGTGGCTCTTGTTATCCTATAAATTAAGCCAAATACAAAGCAATGTAGCAATGCCTTCGAGTTTATAATTTTTGGTCTTTCCGTGTTACTTATTTCATCATGGTACGAAAGTAAGTCTAGGCATAACTTCCTCACTGGGAGGCTCAAGATAATAAAGGTTCTGTAAAAATTTTGTGGGTTGTAGAGGAAAAAGTAATGATTGAGTTTTATTGTGCTTTATTTGTTTTGTTTGTTGTTAAGTAGATAAATGTTTTTATTTGAGATTTAAGGTGGACTACAAGTTATGCTTTTTCATTTACCATGAGTGAGTTTTATTGTGTCTTATTTGTTTTGTTTGTTGTTAAGTAGATAGACTTTTTTATTTCAGATTTGGGGTGGACTACAAGCTATGCTTTTTCATTATGAGACAAGTGGGTGACAACATGTATCTAGGAATGGAAAACTTAAAGTTGAGCCAGTTTAACTAAAAGAATATAATAGTTCATGGTAGATAACTAAAAAAAAGTGAGAGAAAATAAAGAATATTAAAAACAAATGATATTTGATAAATGGGTAACAGGTAGAATGTGGCTGACTACATGTATCTAGGAATAGACAAATCAAAGTTGAACCAATTTAATTAAAAAAATATGAAGAATAAAAAAAATCAAACTATCCCTCAGCCATTTGATTCTTATCGATCCAACCACAAACTATGTAGATATGGTTGTGCAAGTAGTTACTTGTTTTTATGATTAGGTCCACCAAAGTTGTACCTGGCTCACATCTCCAAGATAAAAATTACACCAAAACAAAATTAATTTTGGCCGAATTCCATCATTTTTTCCTCTTTATTCTAAACTTCCGTTATTGTTGATCCAGCGTGATCCTAAGCTGCTTAGATGCTCCTTGTACAGTTTGAACTCTTACCTACCATTCTATATCTCCCTAAAATTTTCTAAATATCTGTTTCATTTGTTTATTAGCACCATCAAAAGAGTGGTAGACCGACAACACATTTGATCAGAAAATCAAAGGCAGGCCCGCCATGGAAGGAGGAGGAGTAGGTGACAGCAGTAGCAGCAACAAAAGAAGATTGTGCGCAGTGATGCTGCCATTGCTAGGGCAAAGTAACTTCAATGTATACCTGCAACTTTCGAGAGTGCTGGCCACCAGAGATGTGAGCCTCACTTCAAACCTGGAAATCCTCTGCCCACTAGTGCAGGAACAGGGATGGAACCATGAAGGGCTGCCCTTCTATTTCCAGGATATATCCATCCCTGACACTGAAGCTCCTCTGCCACCGGGCCTTCAGATGACCAACAAGATCTCTCACGACATGATGCGACAAATATTTTTTTAGAGGACCTTCATTATCTTGGGCCTCCCTATGAGGGCGTTATGCTTGGACTTGCTTTGGTACTATAATGAAACAAGTAACATATAGAGACCAAAAATTAAAAGCTTGAATTTACAACTTCTATGCTATTTTGAAAATTAAAAGCATAATGGATGCTATTTTAGATATGCCACTCACAACTTCTATACACAATTTAATTTATCTGATGCATCAAACAACACCGTTAAATGGTGCGATAACAATGTAACCAAGGGTAGTACAGTTGGAAATGCAAGGGGTTTCAAGGATTGGAATATTGCCTCCCTTTTGACTAGGGTTGTGGACAGAGCTGTGTCCAGTGATGTTGGTTTCAGTATAGTAAATGGGAATGGGGTTTATTCTTTGGCTCAATGTTGGAGAGGCCTTACTATGAATCAGTGCGATCAGTGCCTCAACAACCTCTACAGTCTTTACAATTTTTTCGGGTCGTGTCCAATGGGAACTAGCCAAGGAGGCGCCACCATCTTTGAAAACTGTGTGATTTGTTATGCCAAGAACAAATTTTATGCTGATGGTGTCCCTTTACTCTCACGCCCATCAACGGGTCCATCAAGGGCAACAAATCAAGGTAACATTGGCATACATATTTAGATTATTGGGAAAATCTCAAAAATCATCATTCGCTAATTCACGTCAATACTCATGTCAACTGATCTAATTTGCTGTAACAGAAAATGGTAAAGTTAAATCTTGTTTTACTACTTGCAATCTTAAATTCTTTGAAGCTAGTTACTTGATAATTTTTGTAGAAAATTTGTACATATTTTTTCACTGGCACTCATAGTGTCCCAAAGTGATGTTGGGCATTTTTACCACTATTTTGCTTGCTGTTTTTTAGTAGGTTTGTGACAGAATAAGGGGAAACTCTGTTGAATTTAGTCATAAAATGGTGCAAAGGCTACCTAAAAGGAAGGACTTCAAAGCCATTGCTAAGAAGGGGTGAAATCCCACTTTTCCTGCTTCTTTACTCTCATTTCTTTTGCTGAAATTTCTTTCATTGTAACAAGTTCAAGAGAGTCTCTTGGACTTGATTCTTTATTTCTTATTTTTTTTCAAAGTTATATTTGAAGTTATTTTTCAGTCATCCCTTGCATGCAAAGGAGGTTGGGATTTCCCACCCTTGCATTGCAAGTGAAGAGAGGCTAGGATTTGTTACTTGATTTAATTCCATTATTTTTTTTATTGCTTGCTCCATCTCTTCTTAGGAAGAGAGTTGTGTGGCTAGGATTAATCTTTATTTTCTTAAATTTTGGTCATCCTTTGCTAGCAAAGGAAGTTGGGCTTGCCCACCCTTGCATAACAATCGAAGAAGGGCTAGAATATTTTTTTTTGTTTGTCTCTGCAAGTTTTATTTTCCCCACCCTTTCCATTCGAAAGGTGGGTTGTGAGGCTAGTGTTAGTTTGTTATTTTTCTTCAATTTATTCTTTTGTGCCCACACCTTGCGAGTGAATTGGCTTCGTCGTCCTTGCAACATTGTGCTGGCTAGTATGTTAAATTTCTTAAAAAAAAATTATTCTCTATTTCAAAGTAAATAACCATTGTCCCAATATTCGCCCCATATTCACTTCCCTTGTCGGTTGGTATGACCCTGGGCGACAAGAAAGAGAGAATATTTGAATTGCCTAGATTAATAGGCACTCAACTTTTATGTTGATAAGAAATTGAGAAAATAAATGTTGACCCGTGGAGCTAGAGGGGTAGAGGCTGTTGGGAGCCTCGTGACACTTAGTGTCCTCCTATTGAGTGCTCAACAATCTTTGGGATTGACTTACGGAGCTAGAAGAGAACATTGTGTTCTCTTGTTGAGCACCCAACAATCTCTCTCAAATCAAAAGAGATAAGTGTCTGGGGTAGTCACACTAGACAGGATTTGCAAGTCTTGTTTCACACATTAATTCCCCTAAGTTCAAGTGAGACCTAAAATGAACTAAAATTTCCAGGAGCACTTGCAAAACAATGCTCTCTTGTTTCATTCTCATATTTACTTTCAAAGCACTTTTCAATTTAAACTCTTTACTTTTCGAAGCAAGTTACTTTCGAGTTCAATTTTATTTTGTCCAAATCGAGTTATTTTAATGAGAAAGTTATTTCATTGAATGTTCTAAAGATTTGAGATTCATTTCATTACAAGTTCTATTGTTTTATCTTGAAAAGTATTGATTATTGACTCCAAAACCCAACAGTTAGCGGCACTGGAACTGTGAGATTAATTTATTACATTATTTAATTTTGTATTGATCATTTGCAAAGGGCTTTCCTATAAATGAAAATTGTTGCATCTTTGCATGATTGCTTGTCATTGAAAATTGTTGCATCTTTGCATGATTGATTTTCATTGAACTTAAGTAAACCTTAATAAATTTTAACTCCTAATTAAAACCTTTAAGAAACATAGTAAGTAGGGACTACCCCCTTTGACCTTTGGGACTTGGGTATAAACATAGGAGTTAGGAATTGAGGTGACAGTAGAGTCTAAACTCATAGTTTCCCTCAAGAACACACCTAGTGGTTGGGTTAAGTTTGTTTTAGGCAGCAACACCTCCCCCCCTTTCCTCATGTCTATATCGCATCCCCCTATTCTCCCTAACCCTTGCTAAACCTATATCTCACTCTTTATCTTCCCTAATCCTCCACCTACACCTTATCCCCACCCATCTTTTTCACCCCCAACCCCCTAACACTCCTTCCTCTTTCTCTCACACTCTCACTGCCCCTAACACCCCCTCTCTCTCCTTAACCCCCCTCCTACTCTCCCTACCCATAACCGCTCCCCTTCTGTCTCTCTCCTAATACCCCTACCCTCTCTCTCTGTCTCTCCTACTGTCCCTACCCCTACCCGTCTCTATGTCTCTCCTAATCCCCCTCTTCCTACCACTTACCACCCCACAATCTATCTCTCTTTGTCCCCACCGTATGCCCCCTCTTCCCTCTAACTACCCTAAGCTTCCCTAAACCCATACCCCCCAAACCCCAATCTCTTTTTCTATATCTACCCCAATCCCCTTCCTTCCCCTTACCCCTATGGTAAATTTGATGTCTATAACATCACACATGCATTTTAGTTCTAAAAATCGTGCACACATTTTGTAGATCTAAAATACGCAAGCATTTTGTAGAGATAAAACACATAGGTGTTTTGGTTTTCATGGAACCCGGATAGGTAGGAAAATGAAATTTTTACTTAAATGAAATGCACTCACATTCCTTACCACCTAAATTGAGCCTCGTCACATGTTCGCATGTCATCCCTCTTCATATGTATCTGCTTCAAAGTTAGCTTCGGGTTAACCAAACCCGTGCTATGGAATATGGTAAACCATAGCAAATTGAGAATTTCATACATTTTCTAGACATGCATGTGTTTTACCACTCATTACATTATGCTACACACAATCGTTTATTATAAAATTTTAGACCGAGATATCACTTTTTCTGCAGATTGCAAATATGTAATTAAAAAAAAAGTCTAGTTTTTTCTATTTTTCTTGTGTCATTACTCCTTAACTCAAAAAAGATATTGTTAGTGTTTCTTCCATAACTTTTTGTATGTTGCACTACTAACCACTAACCTCTACATGTTATAAAAAATCATTTCATGATCATTGCATTAAGACCGTCAAAAGTTACACCCACACTTGGCGTATGGTTTTCAAAGTTTGATCTCTGAGATAAAATATTTTTTTTATTAAATTATTAAATTTATTTGGAAAAATAGTGCCGCACTAGTACTATTTGTTCTCTCTATATATACACCAGTTTTTGTAGGTTGATTGCATCATTTAGACACTCAAAAGTTGCACCCACAAAGTCATATATACCTTAGCATTTGCCCAAAAAAAAGAACATGTTAGAAAATATCAAACTTGATATAGTTATGAACATTTTCAATAGATAAAATTTATATATTCGGAACTGTGATTCAATTTCCTACATTTCATCTTCTTTACTCAAACCAAGATTCATTATGTTTGTATCTCAAAATATCCATGTATATTGAGAGATTGCTACTTTCATAGTTTTTTTTATTGCATCTAACACGTCAAAAGAGACCCATATGAACTTGCACAATGACATAAATAAATAACCAACAACAATTCTACCAATAAAAATAAGTAATTCATTAATAATGATTACATTGTACTTGTGACATCAAAACAATAATATCTTGACATTAATGAGAAGAAAGTGTTTCTATTATATCATTAAAATATATTAAGACGATGTAAAAGAAATAACCATGATGTTTTGAAATTTAATTCAACACATAAGCAATGCAACACAACATTAATGCAATGCAAAGATAAATGATAACGACACATATTGGATGGGTGGTGCAAAAGTGATGTACAATCATGCTAATAAAATGCAAATATGACATAATGATGAAAACAATCTATTTTTCAATGTTATAATGGCATCGATTCAAATCAATAACAATGCTCAATATGAAAAATTGATTTCCATATTGACACAATACAATGCTAGTACAACACCACATACGGGTGAATCCATGAATATGAGTAACACATTTTGGCCAAAAGTGACGATGAAAAATCAATATTTTACTCATTTATTAAATTGAAGCCCTCGAAACTCATCTATGTCTTGTGAATTTCAACATGCAATTAAGCAAAAAACTTATACGGAATTATGTTTTCTTTTCAATGATATTTTTTTAAGTACTAATATCATTTAACATGTCAAAATTACATTTAACGAAATGTTTGTCCTTGCAAATTTTAGGAAAAGTTAACAAGTGGCTTGTGTGCATGTAAAATAATTTAATGTTAAATGTATAAATTTTTAATATATATATATATATATATATATATATATATATAATGCACTGAGGTGCAGTTGTTTTTAATTTATTTTGAAAATTTTTATATTTGTTTTTATTAAATTTCGAAACTAACCATTGAATATTTGAATTGCATTTTGTGCACATTTATGTGCATGTAAACTTTTTTTTAACTGTTTACATAAATTGAAAAACTCAAAATACCCTTTTGAAGAGGACACGTCAATGTGGGGCATATATATATTTTTATTTTTTGGTTGCATACTTGATGTTATGCATTTCAAAGAGGCTAGTAAAATTAAATGTGCAGTAAAATGAGGTAAATGGAGCAACCAAATCCGGTTGTCCGTTACTCGAATCCGACTATCATTTTAATAATGAATACGAATAATAATAATATATTGGATGATGAATATTACAATGATGCCTTGGCATTAAATATGGCTTGGACATTCATGATGAGGAGACACCTCCTTTCATACTAACCTAACTATAAATTATTTAATTATTTAATTATAATCTTATTTTATGTTCATTACATTGCCACTCCCTTTAAGGGAGCTTTGCCCTCAAAGCTTAGATTATTGTCTTTTCATTCTCATTTTGTGTTGAAACAATGTTATTACTTCATTTATGTCTTTTTTAGAACTTGTATTAGGTATGTGCTTGGTCTTTACGCAATAGTTTGTCATTTTCCTTTCATTTGTAACTTGAATGTGTACCCCATTATGTTTATTATTGTTGTCCCATTTTCTATGTACATGAATACGAGGAATATTTTTGTGACTGACCATATCAAGCGTTGTTTTAGAGATCGCTTGTCCAACAATACTCATGATGTCATCACGTAATGTTTCCATTTTATTATCCTTCTGATTTATGTCGAGAAGTGGCGTTTCGTGAGGTTTCTCACACTCAAAGTCACCTGATAGTGTTACATTTAGGTTTCTCCAGGGTGGTAGAAGAGTTAAGGTAGAAGACGAATCTACGATATCTGATTCCTTTGACTTGGATTCCTTTGCATATTGTAGGATCCATCTTTTGTCATTGTATGGATCATCCTTATTGTCAATGATACTGGCTTGACTCTCATTATGATCTTGGTCGAGCTTATCTTTATCAAATATATTATTGGTATTTTGGTCATCCCTACGATATTTAGTCTCCTTGTTTTGTTTATTGTCTAGATCAATTTTGTTACTCTCATTTTTGTTGACATAGTGGTCCAACATATCTGAGTTACTGATATGGTTTGTATTAGACCTTAGTTTTTGTAACATTTCCATTATCATGGTATTCTGGTTTTGTGTCATGATGCTCAAGTTTTGTGCCATGGTGCTTATGTTCTGTGTCATCACACACATCTCGTCATCTAACTCTTTTCGTTTCTCGTGCATGATGTCTACTTTGTCATCAAGTTTTCTTCCTAGTACTAGAACACTATCTTCTTTGATTTCTTTCATAAGTGCCTTGTTATTTTTCATTTCTTCTCTGAATTTTTCTTGGTTGGCAACGAGGGCCTTGATGTCCTTCTCCAATTTCTCAAGTTTGTCTTTTAATTCCGTCATAGCCTCGGTCCTTTTATGCAAATGTATGTATTTGGAAGTTTATTTTGACTTATGGAGGAATAAAAGACAACTAATGTCTTTGAAATAATTAATGAATTAATAATAATTATTATAATTAATTTGTGTTGAAATAAAATAATAAATATAAAAATATTATATTTAAATATTTTATTAAAAGGTGGATTAATAAGTTTTAAATATTATATAATAATAATATTATTATTATAATAATATTTGTTTTATTAATATTTGTTTTTGTTTGTAAAGCTACGTGGAATGAGGGAGGGTGCAACCTAGGTTGAAGTTGGAAAGCAAAACCATGTGTTGGTCTTACTTTATCTTTTTTTTTTTTTTTTACTTTTCTTTTCCTTTCTTTTGTTTTTTTACTTTTTTTTAATCTTTTCTTTTTATCTTTCTTCTTTCTTTTCAATTCTTTACCTTTTTTTTCTTTTTTTTTTTAGGTTTTTCTTTCACGTTTTTGTTTTGTTTTTGGACAATGTCCTATATTCTAGGGAAACCCTAAAAACTAAATTTACACAAAATGTAAATAATGGCAAGGTATGGGTGAAATGGAGCAGCGGAAGAAATCAAGAATTGATGAGCCGAGGCCGAGCTCAAGTAGGAATTGATGAGCCGAGTACGAGCTCAAAGTGCAGGAGCGAATCCGCTCTGATACCAAATGGAGCAACCGAATCTGGTTGGTCCGTTAGTAGTTGAATCCGACTATCATTTTAATAATGAATATGAATAATAATAATATATTTGATGATGAATATTACAATGATGTCTTCGCCTTAAATATGGCTTAGGCATTCATGATGAGGAGACACCTCCTTTCATACTAACCTAACTATAAATTATTTAATTATAATCTTATTTTATGTTCATTATAGGTAAATGTATGTTTTTAAAGCCCCCGGGTAAGGGCTTTAGCACTTTTTTAAATACCTCGATCGAGGGTTTAGTAAACCTGCACCACTGTTAAGAAAGGAACTTAATTGAGCTAATAGATTTGCATAAATCAACTTTTTTTAATATATATTAATATTATTTAAAACAAAATTTAATATTTCGGGTTAGATAATATCTCAATTGTGCTATTGCATAAATCAAATTTTCTTGCAAATAATTCATATTCCGTGTAATTATGAAACTACATCCTCATATTATAGTAGTGGTAGGAAAATACCCTTGGGCATAATTGCTTCATTTTAATTGTGCACAATGGCCAACATAATCTACTTTATTTGTGTACAACAATGATTTGGTAATTGAGTTGGGTGGAGCAATAAGCAAACTTGACACTCAAAATGAGATCTTGGAGGCACCATTACAAAATATGTTTTTAGCGAACCCAAATGATAATTATCCATAATTCGTGTGTTCGTATCCATCTAATTAGTGTACTATATATATTTTTCCTTTTCCCATATCATATCCTTACATTCTTGACTTCAAGGCTATATTGTTGACTCTACTTTGCTATGGGACCAAGAACCCAAGGAAAGTTCATTTTTACATGATCACATATTTTCTACTTAACATGTTATTTAACTTGTAGTAAGATTTTACAAGGTTTCTACACTTTAAGATAAATATGGATCCTTCAAATTTTTCTTGATGTGAAGGTTACCTTCATTCCAACACCCTTGATCTTATCATGGGGACATGAAGAAGGATGGAAAAGTACATAAAAAAGAGTGGACATACCAAAGTCAGTATAGACACAAGCGTAACTAAAAATATAAAAGAGAGTGGGTATGAGTTGATCCAAGTCAATCACAAGCATACATATGGCTATATCAAGACCCAACCATCAACATAGAACTTCTCAAGTCCTAAGTAAATGCCAGCATTGAATTTCTGATCATTTGTAGATACATGACACTAATATGGCCATTTGATAAGGAAGTTTTGAAAACATGAATACATACAAGAGAGAAAAAATGTGTGGGCCAACCCAATGTAAAATCAATGATGAATGGAATAAGAGAGTGGATTTATGATAACCCAAATCAATAAAAAAAGTGGACCTAATAATATAAAATAATTAGAGAAAATAGTTGCTAACTTGCTCATCTAATGGAGGATGAAACGACATATCCATACCATGTTGTACACCTATGGGAAGAATGATACTTTTATATTGTGCATATGATGGAGTAATGGAAGAAAAAAATTGTATATAACTGATTAATGTAGCCAGGTCAATTTTCTCAACTTCCAAATAAAATTGTCACCAATCTATATGGAGGAGGGAAGGAAGCATATTCTTTCCATACTACTCATCCACTATGAGAGTGGTCCTACTAAACTATCCATTTAAAGAGGTACCGAAAGAGACATCGTGTATAAGAATGATGAATGCAACCACACATTGGCTCATCTACTAGAAACAACTATCATTGACATGCTCATCAAATGAAGTAGGGTGGGATGATATATCTTTTCCATACTACACATCCACCACGAGAGTGGTATTGAAATCTCCATTTGAAAAGGTTTCAAAAGAAACATATTAAAGGAGATAGAACCACCTCAAATAAGATCAGTTATAGTTGAAGCGAGAGTGAGAAGATCCAATTCATTATATCTAAAAGAGCTTAAATATGACCAAGTATGAATAAATAAAACATCTGTGTGGGTTTATGGATCCCAACAAAAGTGAACCTAAGAGAGTGAAGTTTAGAAATAAGTTTGAATTTAAGAATATACTGGGTGTATAAATATTGAGCTCCTCACAAAGAATGGTCATGGACATAATATAAAATATAGACAACTGAAATACAAAAAAAGCGACGATTGTTGTATGGATTACCAACTGGAAAATATGGTCGAACTCTATGTCATTTAACCCTTATAATTTTCTTTGTTTCCAAGGACATTGAAAACCATTTCTCAAATTGCTAAAAATAGCTATGAATTGATAAACTAGTTACTATTCTTGAAATTCAAGAATAAGAGCTTAATCGTTCAACCTATGCTCCTAAAATGGTCGATAATTTTTTTTTTCTTTTCAGATGGAAAGATCCATGAGAAACCTAGCAATACTTCCCCACATTCGTGGATGGTAGAGGTGGTAAACCGTCGACCATCCTAGCAGAAGGCCTAACCCCAGAGGACTCAAGGCTCGAACCTGTGACCTGCCCCTGAACCGGGAAAGTGTGCACACGTCTTACCAATTGAGCTAACCCTTGGAGCTAAATGGTCGATAAATTTAGAACTTGGTACATATAGGACCCTCGTTTGAGTCGATACATTTTAAAGACTCTGGAAATCTTACATATGGAATTTTTAACAGATATTTATAGTATACTTTATATGCTAGTAAAATGGCACCAAATAAATGCCATGGTGTACTCTTATATTGATTTAAAGGTGATTATTATAGAGAAACATTACCAAGGGACTCCTTGCAACTCATTAGGATATTTAAACAAAAACAAAAGAAACATTCACCACTTATTCACGTGCACTTAATGCCTTTTATATAGCATTTCGAATATGTATATAAAGTACATGACACATTATCATTCCTCAATTACCTAAGCATTTAAACAACAAGTTTTTGTAAATTATATATTCTTGTTCCATACCTTGTACACCAAGCATTTACAATGAATAAGATAAACATAAAAAAAAAATTTAAATTCGAAACAAGGAAAGAAGACACATTGAAATTTGAAACAAAAAGAAGCTTAACTAGAATTTTGGTCATCATGTTTTGCACAACCATGTCAAATCCAAATGTTCCAATGACTATCTTATATATTTCCATTATTTATAAATATATGCACATTCATGCAAACTTGTCACCATCCTCTAAACACATTGGATGATTCTATCCATGACCTTACAATCAAATCTAAAACCATGAGAGTAAGAGAACATGGCCATGAGAGTAAGAGAACATGGGTTGAGGTAGGTCCCTACAACATGAATGGGGTAATGAAGTGTTAGTAACCCCAAAATTTTATAAAAAATTAAAATTTTTAAGATAACATAAAATGTCTGGATATGCAGTTTATTAACTGCTAGCGGTTAGCGGAAAACGAAACAGTTTAACAATTAGTATTAATTAGTTTCATAATACAATAACTAATACAACTTTCATTTTCATAAGGTATATAAGAATGACTTGCATTCAGATTTCTTTTAGCTTTACTAATAATTTTACTTTCTGTCAAGTAGGTGAAATCTATCTTTGAAAACTTGGGCTTACTTAGCATTATGCTAACGCAAATGGACTACTGGTTCTTATAGGTTCAACAGGTAACGATCAAATAAGTAGGAGTTTAATTCATAAGGTAGCAAGAAGTATTTCTGTTGCAAGTTAAAATGCTAGTAAATAAACTAATTATTTAAAAGCAAGCTCTGATGAGGTAAAGTAATTGTCTTCTATAGTTTTTGTTTCAAAGATAGTATTCCATGCTTAGTCATAAAGATTGTTAACTTTATCATACTTAGCTAAACAAAAAGATACTTACTGTGAGCTTAGAGCTCAAGTTCTTCGTCATACAATTACTTCTATTTTAACATGCTTATATCGCTAATATTATGTTTAAATGTACTATCTTTTATTCATGAAAGTACTTCTATCAATTTCGAGGGTAAAGATTTCCAATAGAGTACATGTTTCTATTTTGTCTTTTTCTTATTAGCCATGGAATTTATTAACCTGTTGTTTGTATGTAATTATACTAATCATCAAGTTATAAACCTCAACACTTAAATTATTGCTTTACTGCATGTATTATTGTAACTATATACAATACCACCTTATTTAATAATGTGCCAATATAATTGTTACTTGCATCGTGTAGAAATCTTCTACTTGGAAAATTTCTAGGACAATTTCTATGACATTAGAAATCTTCATCCTGTAGAAATCTTCACGCCTTGATATTTGTGCAAAGTGGTATTTTGACTAGTTTATTCCCCTTCTCATTTCCTTCCCACAAAAATTTAAATTCATTTTTTATTATCGATTATTAAGCTCACGTGATTCCTACATAGGGTCCAAAGCTTTCAACATTTTCATATGTCTAGGATTAAAACTTGGAAAAAAAAGAATATGGGAATCGTGATCAAGATGTTGTAAATAGAAAATAATATGTAAATAAACAATTGATCTCCCTTTAAAAGTCTACAAGAAAAGCAAAAAGTAACGGACATTACAAAACCTATCAAAAATGTCAAAAAAACAAACAAACCCCATGCTTAAACTAGCAATTGCCCCAAGGAAGGTGCAATAATACGCCGTGAAGGTAATTGTTAGCGGGTAAGTGAGAACATGTAGTCTAGTATCTATCATTGCATAACCAGTATGACCTATTAATAAGAAAAAGAACATCATTAAGAAACACATAAGAATAATAAGAAAAAGAACATCATTGAGAAACACATAAGAATTCATGTTAACCCGCCAATCTAGTTTAGAAAAAGGCCTGTCTGATGAGGAGTTAATTGGAGTTCGTCCAATTATCTATACAAGTATGTCCATTTGGTTGCATAATTCATATGTATTTAGGTTAGATAGAGTTTAGGATGCCTCTCCTCACAAAAAAACAACTTAAATTGGACACAAATATTGTGGTTAACAATCCAGCAAACTTTGTTTGAAATAATATCATCAAACCAATTATACATTGATTTTCACTTAAAACAATTTTTTGAAAGTGCACAAGCAAATTATTTAATAAAAACTACACATGTAAAGCAAACTCCATCACTATGCAGGTTTTAAAAATTCACATCTGATTAGAAAATAAAAAAATCTACAGATGCAAAGCAAACTCCATGACTATGTAGGTTTTAAAAATTCACATCTGATTACAAAATAACATAGCAATTTAGCAGAGGCAAACTATTTAAAAGAATCTATAGGTGGAAGCAAACTCCACCACTATACATTCCTGAAAGTCATCTTGAATTCCCAAAGTAGAGCTAGAGCATAGACCATGAAGTACTCAATCTATTTATTGACACTACTAAGTAAGCACCACTTAACAAAGTTCAGTTACATAAATGTCTATCCAACAATAACCAAGCATTCTACAGCACCAAATTGAAGACCCTTCAGCATATCATGTTTAATGAGCACCTTTCATCTCCATCACAGATTACTCCTGCAGGCTTGCCGTTGTTATCCAATGCAGTATCTGTGTCCGGTCCCTTATCCTGTCGATTCTTCAAAGCACAAGTCACATGAAGATCATAGTCACAATCTTTGCAATAATAGCACCATGCAGTGCCATCTTCGTTGCATCCATCACAGACATATACATGCCTCTGTGTCAATACAAGTGGGTGTTTATGCTGACTGTACCTCATCTCCTTGGGTGATTTCTCAACCATCTGTTCAACTTCCTTCTCCAGCCTTTCAAGGTGAGCATCAGTGAAGGGATAAGCCTTGGCTCCATGGGTGGACACTGCACTTCTGGCATTATCTGTCACAGTTTTTCCATCTGGACCAACCACAATCAAGGATGGGATGCTTTTTACATGGAAAAGTGCTGAGAGATCCTTGTTAGTTTTATCTGCAAATGGAAGAGCCAGCCATGGTAGGTTGTTGTAGTATTCTTCAAAAGCCTCTTGATCTTGGTGAGTAGAAAGGTTTGGAGTGAAACTTCAGCAAGGGGGCACCAATGAGCAGAGAAATACAAAGCAAGTGTCTTGCCCACAATTTTAGATACCTGGACCTGTTACAAGAATCAGAACATTTAAATAATTATTTCATGTCTGGCTGTGGTTTAGTGGTTGAAAGGCATAACTCAGAAACAAAAAAACTCAAATTGAAAGTATTGGCAAATTAACTGTTTCACGCTGCTCCTTAGTTCACTAATAACTTATGTATATGTACAGTGTAGTTCCCTAAAATCATAACATACTTTCAACCAGATTCAAACAGTTAATTTGAAAACTGTACAACCGGAATTTGTATATAAATATTTGTTTTATTTAATTTTGAATATGATAATCCACCAATCATAGTATAAGCAACCCATTTTTTTTTTGGAAAATAGGGAAATAGTAGCCACATTGACTTGAGATATGATAATCAATCAGGCATAATGCAGATACTATGTGCATTAGAGTCAGAATATTATTAAGTAAAGTCTTCTTTTTTAAATAGAGAAACGCTAACCATATGAGTTTGGATAGCACACTATCAAAACACAAAAGACCAATTGGCTTAAATGCTGAGATTAGACTGCCAAAATTCACCCATGACTTGCCCCTTTTGCTGTCTGCTTGTCAGAGCTATCATGACTCACAAACTTAAAGTAACATTGGGAGCCCAATGAGATTTCAAAATGGGTAATCATAGCAAAAAGCACTATGACTGACCATTTTTATATATAAACCCTCAAATGTTATGTAGGAGTAGAACTTATTTTATGGTTTTATGGTGTGATTAGAATCATGGCATAAGAACATTGAAGATAGTAAGCAGATCTTAGTAACTCACCTGGGCAGCTTCATGCTTGAGCACAAAGTTGCAGTCATCATGTTTTGCACAACCATGTCAAATCCAAATGTTCCAATGACTATCTTATATATTTCCATTATTTATAAATATATGCACATTCATGCAAACTTGTCACCATCCTCTAAACACATTGGATGATTCTATCCATGACCTTACAATCAAATCTAAAACCATGAGAGTAAGAGAACATGGCCATGAGAGTAAGAGAACATGGGTTGAGGTAGGTCCCTACAACATGAACTTTGAAATTTCACCATCCTGTTGCTTTCAAAACTTTCTTTGTCACCCTTAGGCATGCCGTTGGTAGAAATTTCTGTTATCACGTTTGAAGCAGATTGCACTGAACTAACACTGTTTTCTTTTGGCACATTTTCCCATGAGGCACCAACCTGACCAGCAAAAGAATCACCATAAAGATCTCCATAGAACCCACCTTTTGCGGGGGATTTGACTTTGTTCAAATATTGCTGTAACTTTTGAGTGACACCTTTTGGTGTATCACTCTCTTCCTTTGGCACAGCTTGGTCCTGGCCTTTAGGTATCACTGTAACCTGCACAAGAGACTCATATTTTCCAACAAGACTACCTTCCTTTACCCCTATGGGCCCAGGATAACACTTCTTACAACCAAGTTTCAAATCTTTGAAACAACTGGCAATCCATAGTCATAGCTAAAATGCACAAGTCCAAAACCTCATTCACCTTCCACTGGAGACTCTCTCCTGGAAATCAGAAAGCCACATTCAGTAGTACCAAAAATGACACATATTTACAGAATCCAAGAGAAGCAACAATAATCTCCCTAACAATTTTCTTTAAAATTTGCAGTCCATTGTCTCAAGAGTCAAAGATGTATCATAGAGTGAATTTAAATTTCACTGTGCAAAAATTGGACAATCCTAATGACCTACTCCCAAAAATAATGGTTATAACTTATGCCCCAACGAATAACCCTTGGAACCGAATCCATGGTTCACTTGTGGTAAGACTAAAACCTTTACCCTCTACCCCAGATGTATTCACATCATAGCAAAACATGTGACATTATATATCGCATTACAAAAGGGAAATGGAAAATCAACTTTTTCCCAGAAGGGTTGTCAATGTCAACATATATTATCTCAAGATGTATTATAATACTAACTGTCACTTCAATATGCAAAATTGAAAATCCCTAATGACCTGTTCAATGCCGAAAAAAACAGAATGGCCTGTCAAACCCTTGGAACCAACAGCAGAGCTCACTACTGATATCTAATATCTAGCCCTCTATACCCCAGATGTTGGATTCAAATTATAGTAAATTACATGACATCAGAAACGAAGAATCGACATTTTACCCATAAGCATATCAACATTTTACCCATATGATTTTCTGCGATGAATGAAAGGGAAAAAAATTATCGATGCCAACGAAGCTAAAAAGCCTATAAGATGCACAGGTTGTTATTTAATTTATCAGGATTGTAAGCAAAAGGCCCTAAATTGTTTTGCAGGAACTCAGCTGCATAACTAACTCATCTTATATTGGCACAGCCAAAAGGTATTGGTGGCTTTGAGACAAGGAATCTTCAAGATAAAATGGCCTGGCCAATCACGACCAGGGTCTCAATCTTCAGTAACAAGGCTGTGAGAAGTATAACTGAGACAATAGCACGGACACTTTGACTTCACGTACTGACGAACCCGCAACGACAATGTGGGCCTTCGAACAAAAGTAATAAGAGCGAGAAATGACAAGGGAAAATTCTACATATATTATGAATGCTGCAATAAAGCAAGGAACCAATAAAAAGGGCAAAACCAAATATACTTATGGAAGAGTAATGCCAGGGCCACCTCATTCTAGTTCATGTTCTCGGAAAAATTCAACCAATCAACCAAGCATTGTATGCGAACACGGAGTAAATTCTAACAACTTGCTTGATGTAAAGCTACTTATAAATTATAATGATAAAAAGATGTAGTTATGTCAAATAGGGTAAGTCGTAAATTTTATCTCTGCCTTTGAACAATTAGCCATCCGCACAAAGAAATTAACAAATTCTCTCTAAAAAGAATGTTTCATTAGTGAACTCAAGGAGGCAATTCAAGCACAAGTCAGAATGTAGCAGCCTGCTACCTGGTTAGAAGCAACTCAGAGGGCTCTAGAAGCAAAGATGGTGATCAATGCACATACCAACAAACCACCTTTCATCCCCCGCTCATGCCCTATGCAAGTCAATTCCTCAAGCACAATTCATTTTTCTCCCTCGAAAGTACAAAAGTTATCTACAACAAAAATGGTAGAACGACAAAGAAGGATGTTTCTATAATTGTGATGAAAATTATGCTCTAGAGCATAAATGTAATGAACATAAGTTATTTCAGATTGATGTGTCTACTCGTACCCATTTTGAAGACATCATTGTGGAAGATACTCCTAAGTTTGAGGATGTTGACAAAACAACCTCTATGCAAGAATTGGATCTCGAAGTCAATCAAGAAGAACCACTCGTCTCTCTTCATGCTTTATCAAGTATTTCATCCCCACAAAAATTGGAACTTCAAGGTTACATCAAGCACCGCAAAGTGGTAGTTTTGGTTGATAGTTGAAGCACCCCACAGATTTTTTCACAAGAGAGTGCCCAAAGAACTCCATTGTTATGTACACCCAGTGCCCAACTTTCAAATTATCATAGTCAATGGCAGGATGATAAAATGTGG
>LPNX011107843.1:59926-85813 GCA_001517045.1 Pseudotsuga menziesii
TGGATGACTTTGAATGCATTTTAGAGAAAGTGAAGCTACATTATATGAAAAACTTAGACAATCATTCAACATAAACATAACTGACACTGTATACTAAATAATCACAAATTACATTATGCTAGGTAATTATTATACCCATGAACTTAGAACCTATCACAAAACATAGTATTAAGGTTTCAACTATAATGATATGACTAGAATCTGAATTCAACATAAACATAACTGACACTGTATACTACATAATCACAAATTATATTATGCTAGGTAATTAATATACCCATGAACTTAGAACCTATCACAAAACAGAGTATTAAGGTTTCAACTATAATGACATGACTAGAATCTGAATGCATTTTAGAGGAAGTGAAACTATATCCTAAGGGACAACTCTGCCAATCATTCAATATAAACACATTTAACACTGTATACTACAGATTATATTATGCCAGGAACTTATTATTCCAGAGAACCTTAGCACAACAGAAATTATAAGCATCCCTTTCCACCTAAATGAATCTAAACTTGAAGAGAGTCTAAAGTGTACAGCACCTGAATGGAAAGTTGCTCCTTTAGCTTTTGCTCCAGCTCAGAATCATCTAACAATAATGAAGCTGCATCAACTGGAGCCAACTCCTCACTGTGTGGACGCTCCTCCCCTAACATGACAAGTTGTTGAACTCTAATTTTTTCGTTAGCCCTTTGTAAAATCTTCTCTTCTACAGTCTCCTTGCAAATTAATCTGTACACGGTGACTTGAGAGAGAGAGAAAAATTAATACATAATAAACCTAAGCAAGCAAATGTATAATCAAAGGCCTGTGCTCTCAACTCTCAAGGAAAGGAAGCTTGTGGAAGAGTTGGTCTTAAACCATCACTTAAAAGTTAAATGTTAAAATTTTATAAAGAAGTTTTAACTGACCTCCCTAGTTTGTCCAAGTCGATGTGCTCTGTCCATGGCTTGTAAATCCAAGGTTGGATTCCAATCACTTTCATAAAATATAACAGTATCAACTGCTGTCAGATTAATTCCCAAACCGCCAGCTCTTGTGCTTAACAAGAAGATAAATATATCTTGCCTGAATAAAAAATAAACAATGTAAATGAGTTTAAAGTTTAATATAATGCACGAGCTCCCCGAAAAACCCAGCTTATTCACAGTTACCATACTTGCATGACTCACAACTGCAAGTACTCGCAAGTGTGCCGAGTATGGCATCTGGATAAGTATTTGGTTGCCAATACTCAGAGCCATAATCATTAGTAATGGCTATAATTTGCGAAGGATGCCAAGTATTTTCTGAGTCAATACTTGTCATATTCATGCACAGATTTTCCTCGTTAAAAGGGATCTTTGGCAATTTTTAATTCTGCTAAGTAGCCTGATTCACCTGCCTCAGCAAGTACACCTAAAGTACAAGTACAACAACTATGATCTCACTAAAGATACTAGTCTGCTATAGATGAGACTAATAAACCAGTCAAGCTTATCAGATCTCGTAAATTAATGCAGAGTACCAATTTGATTCTAGATTATAGAGAATGTCTGCCAGAATGGTAATCCAACCTGTTTTGAAAGTTTTTAACCATGTCATGACGATCCGTTATAGCTGTAGACCCATCCAGGCGAAGATACTTATGCTTCCTATAAATCATATAGTCCTGTCCAAGATTCAGCTTGTCAACCGATTATGAAAACAAGAAACAAAGGAAATGCAAGACATTTTGGCTCACATGCCAATACATGCATCGAGACCAAATAGCTAAAAACAATTGTAACATGATCCTGATCATAGAACATCAGTTCTATATGCTCAGGCACAGCACACTAATCAGACAATTGTCTTGTATGTGCAGCTTGCATAAGAAAGTTGAGAAGTTTATAAGAGCAATTTAACAAAAGATCACATCAGAGAAAAACATTGAAAACAACTATTAAGTACTTATCAAATAATTATTTTGACTCCCACCTCAAGAATATTAAGCATTTTAGTCATTTGTGTAAACAGGAGAACCCGGTGCTTTTGATCAAAGAGCTGCTTCAGCAAAGCATCCAGTGTCTGAAGTTTTCCAGAATCCTGTAACCATTTCAGAAAGCATAATTAAAAGAACATGAAATAAGAAGTTTTATTGCTTTTGAACTTCATTTTGTTGAATTCAAGGTTGAGATAAAAGACAGGAAACTAAAATAAAATCTGAAAGTGATAATATGGGTTTAGAATGCAAATTATCTCATGCTTTCAGATCCTTCTAAATGCATTTTCTAAGTGTATAAACCAGTAAAAATATTAACCATTTGAAAGTTTAGGTGCTTACGGTTAGCATTTTTGCAACATCAACACGTTTCATAGGGGGTGATGATCCAAATATCATATTAGTAAGTTCAAGGATTGGCCTCTCATTAGGCAATTCTGAATCTGAATCTATTTCTTAAATTAGATGATGAGGATGCTGTGGTATGGCTGGACCACTGAACTGAGATGTGCGGGCAAATCCCACTAATAGCTTTTTAATCCATGGATGGTGAAGTTCTTCTGTTCTCTGATATGCAAATCCCCTATCTGGACATACAATATCAACCTACAAAGAGATGTATAGGCTTTTCAGTGAACCTCTACCATCAAAAAGCCATGCATGTTATGTATGCAAAAAGTAAAAGTATAATTGACAAAAGTAACAAATTAAACTAAAAAATCAGTAACCAAACTAAAAAAGATAAGATGTTTCTTTGCAATAGAGCAATATTCAAAGGAGAAAACTTACCGGAGGAGTATGAACTGGTGGAATGAAAAAATAAATAGCTTTTAGCAACACAACATTTTTGAGAAACCGGTCATAATGGGAGACAACCAATTTCTCATAGGGTGCATTTCCAGGCATTTTGGGATGCTTTGTTTTCAATAAGCTTAATTTTGCACGTGTTGGCAACATCAACATTCTAGTGATAGCTCTGACTTTTCCCTCGTCCATCTGATCATACTCAAATAGATCCTCCTCGGTTTCGTGAAAATATTCAGTGATTTCATTTAATATTTGTCGATCTTCTGCCATGCAACAAAACAACATCTGCTCCATATATGAAGCTCTTGAAAAAAAAGCCACCTCCTTTGGTGACAGCCCAATCGTGCGACAAAAGCCAAATGTACCACTTTTAACAGGTAAAACAGTTCCAAGAGAATCTGCTTCTGGTGGAAAAACAGATGTATGAATATTCTGTGCGGAAAAAACATTCAATAGGTTGTGCAACCATTTCTGCCGAAACCCCTGAGCTGATTCATTGCAGGATATAGGTAGGCTTTGAGTACCCTCTCTGTAAACCAATTTGGGAACCTGAAAAACATGTCCAAGGATTGTAAATGAAAAATGCATTTAATATAATTGCTAATATGATATGCCCATCACTATTAGTGCAGTTAGTACTCGAAGAAATAGAAAATAGGTTTGTATTTGTTGCCTTGTATGAGATAGGACTTCGCCTTCCAGCATAGTGAAGTTCTTCCAATTCGCCAAAAGGAGGCGGTAAAAGAGAGTTTGGGATTTGCTCAAAGTGTAAGAATGTGCGACCTTCAATTCTTTCAAATAAATCTGGATGGTTGCATACCTAATGCCACAAAGATGCAAACCTCTTGTAAAATTTATTTGGAGACTATAACATTAATGGACTAATGTAATATTTAGGTGTAAATCTTACTAGGGAATTCCAAAAAAAACTGTTCATTTATATTAAAATATGATTCATTCCCTTATAGAAATTGAATCAAGAAAACCCATCCAAATATCATATAGAAAGAGCTATGATCATACCTTCCTCAGCTGCATAACAATGTTCATTAGGTTAGAACATTTGTCGTTAGTTGAATGACCTTGAATGGAATCTTCAAGATAAAATGGCCTGGCCAATCACGACCAGGGTCTCAATCTTCAGTGACAAGTCTGTGAGAAGTATAACTGAGACAATAGCACGGACACTTTGACTTCACGTACTGACGAACCCGCAGCGACAATGTGGGCCTTCGAACAAAAGTAATAAGAGCGAGAAATGACAAGGGAAAATTCTACATATATTATGAATGCTGCAATAAAGCAAGGAACCAATAAAAAGGGCAAAACCAAATATACTTATGGAAGAGTAATGCCAGGGCCACCTCATTCCAGTTCATGTTCTCGGAAAAGTTCAACCAATCAACCAAGCATTGTATGCGAACACGGAGTAAATTCTAACAACTTGCTTGATGTAAAGCTACTTATAAATTATAATGATAAAAAGATGTAGTTATGTCAAATAGGGTAAGTCGTAAATTTTATCTCTGCCTTTGAACAATTAGCCATCCGCACAAAGAAATTAACAAATGCTCTCTAAAAAGAATGTTTCATTAGTGACCTCAAGGAGGCAATTCAAGCACAAGTCAGAATGCAGCAGCCTGCTACCTGGTTAGAAGCAACTCAGAGGGCTCTAGAAGCAAAGATGGTGATCAATGCACATACCAACAAACCACCTTTCATCCCCCGCTCATGCCCTATGCAAGTCAATTCCTCAAGCACAATTCATTTTTCACAAAAAATATATGACGCGAACTGATTATTTTTCATATGAAAATTTGGACAGAAAACCTTAGTTTTCCTCTCTTCTATCAGCGACTCCTTCTCCAGTTCCTCGTCGCATTCCATTATTGATTGGCTTACTGCTAATAATTTCGAGATGATAGAGATTCCGCCGTCATTAACTTGCCTCCAGCATCAGTATCATATCAGTGAATTTCAGTAATAAAGAGTATAGATTGGTAAATTTCAATGAAAAATTGATATGATTCAAATCCAAAAAAGATTTAAAAAATATAACCACAGACAATTGGGAAAAGAAAAAGACCTCCAAGATGCCATAACATGAATCAAACCCATAAAAATATTTAAAAAAGGTAAAATAAACAATTTGGGAAAAAATTAAACCCTACAAGATGTACACGCTATCATATAAAAAACACCATGAATCTGCCATGAAATTTTCAAAAGAATCTCACAGAAATACTCCTTGATTTAAAAGACATCTGCACATTACCTGCGTACAATCCACACACTATCACATCAAAAACACCATGAATCTGCAATGAAATTTTCAAGAGAATCTCACAGAAATGCTCCTTGAGTTATAAGACATCTGTACATTACCTGCATACAAGATTGTATTAGATGGCAAAATTTAGTCTTAATTTTTTTTTGCAGAAAACAATATCTTTGAAAGGTTTTTCCCAATTCTGAATCTAAACTCCACTCAGATTATAAAAAATGATCAGAGCTCCAGATCTATGAGAGTACTCAATACTATAGACTTCCCTCAATGTTATTTCTTGAGAAAATAGTTATCAGCCCCTAAAACAACAAATGACGATTAAACCAGCAAAAATATCTGACAGTGTATTTACACATGTACACTATTCCATATCGCTTACCAAGACTCGGCCTCACATCACATCTCTATAGCTACCGCAGAGTGACGCACAAAGTCATGCGGGCTGTCAGTGGGACCCCATTTGTGGGAGTTTCCTGCATTGTTACGGAACATATAACACATCTGCTCACCCCCATTGTAGGAAGAACCACTAAGAAATATTTGATCAGGGCACACAGTGGCGCAGGCAGTAACATTCATACATCGAGGAAGAGACGCCACCACTTCCCAAACGTTCTCCTCACTGTTATAGGACATCACTTGTAGGTTCTGGAAGCAAAACAAATGCCCAGACGCAGGGATGCACGATTTGGGGCATCCCCCAATACTCCACATATTCTCCACTCTGCTCCAGACGCCTTCACCAGTATCCAGTATCGAAGACTTCTGCACTCCTCGAGAATCGATCAATCCACCCATAGTACCCGCTTATCACAATGAATTTTCCATCCATAAACACGCCCTGGCATTCGATTCGCGCTTGGCTCATTGGAGGCAGAATTTTCCACTTGTCTTCTTCCACATCGTAAACCTCTGCAGCCCGAAATGCACGATTATTGTGGTCCTTTCCTTTGGCAACGTAGATCAAACCATCTGGAGAAACAGAGCAGGCGAAAAAGGATCGAGCCGTGGGCATATCGGCTCCGCGGCGCCATTCAAGGGTCACGAAGTCATAGATATAAACAGTGGCCATTGCCTCAAGGCGGGAGGGATGCCATCCCCCAATCATAAAAAGTTTCCGATTCACCCAAAGGCATTGACAGAAGATGGGTACCGAGCATATGATGTTCACCTCACCTATATCGGCAGAAATTGATGAGGGCGCTGAAGAACTTGATGGTACGCTGGGGATTGGGCCTGAAAATATCGCTGGATCTTCTGAATTTTGGAAATAGAATTGACAATGGCCGCAGATTCTCGATGCAAGTCCTGGTCTTCCAGCACCTCCAAGCCGCAGAAGACCGGCAGCTCCGTCTCGTTCCTACATGTAGAGAAGAAGCATAAACCCTAAACCTTAAAACCCGCTCTCATTCTTGCGAATTCAAGTCCAAACAGGCAGATGCATACTACATACCATTTCATGGACTACTTGCGCGCTGGCCCGGGAAAATCGTTAGCTTAACACCCTGAGCTGAGCAGATGTTGCAGGTCGAATCCGGCATTACGAATCCTGGTAAGCGGATGTTTTCTGATTGCTGCGGGGATCTGTTGTTGCTGGTCGTAATCCTTCCTCATGTGTTGTTGGGTTATAACTTCTGCAACACGTAACCGTAAAACCCGTGCCCACACCCAGAACGAGAACACAACGGGTAAACCAAAAAACCAGCAGGCAAACGCGAAACACGCGTCCACATTTCATTGGTTCCATAGACGAAATTGAACAGTGGTTTTCCGAACCTCTTCGGAGAGAAACGCCTAACGGCGTAATTATTACATATACATGTAAATATGGAAATTATTGAAATCATTAATGGAAAAGGAAAACACTCTATTTCCACTCCTTGTTCTCATAAAAACCCCTTCAACATGTTTTTTAAAATGAGTTTCGGAAAGTCAAAATTTCAACATTATAGCATACCTATGTGTGGGATGGCGATTTTTTTTATCAACTCATGATATTTTAGGAACAAATTCTCGATCTTTTCAAATGTGTTGTGATATTATTGTCAATTTAAAAGATCATGATTTTTTATGGAGATATTATCGTCAACTTAGAAAAGTTACATTATATTGCAATTTTTTTTTGATATTTGCAACACTAATAATTGATATTGTTTAGCTTTATTTTACATGAATGGTTGATAGAGGTGACTATATGAGTTCACTTGATGTCATTGGATTCATCCTAAAAACCATGTAATTGTTTCAAGATACAATTGAAAATGATCACATGAATGGGATTTATCAATTATAGTTATTGGCTTCCTATTAAGGATATTACAACTTTCAACATGATATATGAATTTGAAGCTAAATTGAAAGTTATTATAATTTTCATGACAAAAGGGTCCTATGCTCAAAACAACCATGATGTCTTCAAAACAACCACTCGATTAGTGGCATTACACAAAATCATAAAAAAAAAAAAGATATTGTAATGTGATTGTTTTCCAATACATTGATATGGATAGTAAAAGTTTGTGAATTAAACCACTAACCCAAGATTGTGCTCCCATTAGAACTTTTGCTCATGTCATTTTAAAAAATACTCTAAACATTAACCAAATTTACTTATACAAAAATTTAGTATTTTTTCTTTATGACATGCCGTTTAAAACAATTAAAGAATTACGGCCTTAATTATAGGACTACTAAAATATCCTTTCAAATTAAATTGCCAACACCTCTTTCCATCAAATATATTTAAAGAAAACTTGTACAAACAAGAATCATCATGTTGATACATTGTTTAGAAGTTTGGTGTTATGAGCATACTAGTGATTCAACTTATTAAAATTTTCAATATGATTAATTATAGCAAAAAAACGAGAACACTTAGTTGAAATTTACAAAAACAATGAATATAAAAACCATCATCAATTAGAGTACCTCAAAAGCTAACAAAAACATTATAACATTTATGAACCAAAAGAAGGAAGAGGAAAGATTAGCATGCTAAACTATGAATAGAATTGCATGCATTCTTCATAAAAGTAACATTACTCACCTTGAGCTTTCTTAACATTCTTAAAGATATATTGGATACCATTTTATCCAAAAACATAAAAAAAAAATGTTTATATCATTATATTTGTTAAAGATATATTGATAAAGTTTATCCAAACATAAAAAAAGAGTGTTTATACATTATCTCTATTGAGAAAGTTATATCATTGATCCAAAACATCAAAAGGGTGTTTATATCATTATCTTTAAGCTATATCATTGATCTAAAACATCAAAAGGGTGTTTATATCATTATCTTTAGTTAGAAAGCATAAGATTTTTATGAGTTAGAATTTAAACTAACATTAATAAGAATAAGGATTTTAAAATTAAAGAAATTTAAAGGTTAATTATTCATCATTTAAAAAATGATGGAAATAATTATATTTTTAGTAAGAAAAAGCTCTTTTAAGTTGTTTTATTATTTATAGATGATTAAATTTTTTTTATGGCAAAAACTATGTAGTTGATAAAAGAACTTGATGAATCAAGTCATTAACTTATTCATTACATTTAACTCAAAACATTAAAATTACAACTACATATTTATTTCAAATAAAATATAAAGCCTAAACACCTTCTAGCTTGAAAATCTAAAGTACTAAAATAATCTATTAATACTGAACACATAGAAGAATACTATAATTGTGCATCCAGATATTTCTATATTAATATTCAAAACCAGTTTTTTCAAAAGGAAACGATATGTTTATCAACATACAATGTTCTAAAAGCAAAGGCAAATGCAAATTCATTTGTTTAATAGTAGTATAGTCTGTATGTGACATTATTAATAGCTTCTTGTTTGTGGGACAAAAGACATTTTTTATGTAAAGATGTAACGGTTAAAAATTAAAAATTATAAAAATAGGTATACGTTGTTTCTTCATTTTCTTATAAAATTTTAGAAAGATTGTTTACTTGTGATGGTACATGATAAAATTTTGGCGATCATTAACCAGTCTACTGCAGAAATTTGGGTGATCATTAACTAGCCTACCACAGAGCAATGATTGCTACCGCAGATTCATTGCTCATAGTTGGATCTCACAGTACTAGCCAGCAATGAGCCTACTACAACCAGGCCTGGAAATTCAATTTTCTTGTGCCTGTCAATAAATTTTTAATGACTGTTTCAAGTTTTTAGTGCCTATCATTTGACGAATTTTGCTGAGTGTGAATTTATTTTTAATATTATATATAAATGAGAATAATTTTTTTTTATATTATATATAAATCGAGTTGTCTAAAGAGGGGACTTTTTGACCTATGTTTCCCGCTGGTTTTTATCAGTTTTTTGCCATGAATCTTCGTTCAAAAACATTGCTGGATCTTAAAAGTGTGAGGTGTTGGGGGTTTTCTGTCATTTGAAGGCTGGTTTTTATCAGTTTTTTTGCCATGAATCTTCGTTCAAAAACATTGCTGAATCTTAAGAGTGTGAGGTGTTGGGGATTTTCTGTCACCTAAAGTCCCCTCGTTAAAGAGCTCCTATATAAATATGAGTAAAATAATTAATATTTATATAGAAATTTACTTATTAAGCAAATTATAAATTTTTAAAGGAGAAAATTTTAGAGATTTTCTTTTGAAAAAATTTGAAGACTGACTAATAATACAATTAGAAACACAAAATATAAATAATTACAATACACATACAAGGAAATATAAAAGTCTAGCATTTATGTGTTCCTCGATTAACTAGAAATTAAGAGCAGCACAGGAGCTAACCCAACACAATGACCAATGATTATTAGCTAAATTTTAGTCGTTAACATAGGTATTAAAATTTTTGACTAGACCACAAATTAAAGTTTCAAATATTTTTTTTACCATTAACGCAGAACAAACTTCTTGAATTATAGAATAGAGGAAACCCCTAAACAGTCCGATAATACGAGAAAGAGATGTCCAAAGCTGTCCAAGTTCCTAGAAGATAAGAAGCGCCTAAGGCTGCAGACTTAAAGCAGCCAGCAGTTCCAATCATAGGAGAACTCAAAGCAGCAGAACAGCCCAAAGTGCTGCAACAGCCAAATACCGTTCTCATGAAGCCTCCATATGCTATAAAAGCTGCTGATGCTGGTTCCCAACCTCCACCACCTTTCAACATCAGGTATGAGCTCAGCAAGATTATTCCTGCCTTTCAATATTCTGTGTATAGGAAAAACGATACGACTATAAAAGAAAATCCTACAAGTGAACACAGATGAATCCATTTACACTGGACTCTTCATAACTAATATATTGGGCATGAAGGAACTGACCTTCTGGGAACTATTGGGCATAGAAACTCTTTTTATCATAAAACCAAGCCCATAAAATGGACTAAAGATATTGGAAAGAAGGGACCGCCTTCCTCATTGATGAATAAAATATATGCTTGTATAAAAGCGCACCCAGTGCGTACAATAAAAGAAGTCGGTATAAAGGAAGTAGCCCAAGCTAGGTTGTACAAACATGAAAGGCAAATCAAAATCTTCCTATAATGCTGAGCAAGGTACTACAACTTTTTATATACGATTCACCGGTTGAGGATCATACGCCATTTGAGGATCATAGATCATACGCCATTTGAGGATCATAGGCAAAACACAGTGGCTAAACCATGTCAAATAAGTGTGAAAAAAAAAAAAAAGTTATGTGTGCGTCACAACAATTATTACTATACCCTAAGCTGATTAATTTTCGTCTAAAATTCAATCTGCAGCGTACTGAATGAAGGAATCCAAGTTTTTCCAAGCAGCTCCACCTTCATGGCAAATGGCAGAAACGGCGGCTTTACCGACCTCTTCTATACTTCGCTTCACCTCTACACCCTCCCCACTCATTAACCTCCGTACAGCCCTCTCCACCTCATTCCTTTCAGCGATTCCATCGATAATCTGCATCTCCACCGCCACTTTCGCTTCCCTCGCCAAAAGCAGAGCATTAGCCGGCTGGTCCACCTGCAGAGGCAACGCGATTATCGGAACCCCGGCGGCCACGCTCTCAAGACACGAATTCCATCCACAGTGACTGATAAAGGCGCCCGTCGCTTCGTGTGCCAAAATGGCCCCTTGCGGCGCCCACCCCGTCTCGATCAGGCACCGTCCCTGCATCCGCCGCTCGTAGCCCTCCGGCAGCAGCTCCGCTTTCCAATCCTCAACCGACGAAGAGCCCTCTGCGAGTCTCGTGTCGGGTGGGCGCAGCACCCACAGGAAGGGCTGCCCGCTTGCCTCCAATCCCATCGCCAGCTCCACAACCTGCGCCGGAGAAACATACGACTCCGTCCCGAATGAAACATACACGACGGAGCCCCGCGTTTGGCAACCCAACCATTCCATAATCTCACGGTGCCGCGGCCTCTGCGTTTTATGGGCTTTGTGAGAGAAATCAATCACCGGCCCCACTGCCCAGACACGCTTACAGCTTCCGCCGCCTTCGAGATATCTGATAAATTTGGGTTCCAGCTCCAGGAACGTATTGAGGAGAACCCCGTCCGCGAGGCGTGTGAACTCCATGTGCTTGCGGAGAAGCGACGGGCCAATGCCTACCGTGGGGAACGTCTTGACGCCTTCTGTGACCTCCGGCAGAAGCAGCAACAGCTCCTCCTCCCGGTCCCAGAAGGCAGCCTCCTTACATAACCATATGTGCGCGCTGAAGGGGCTGAACGTGAAGGACCGGACGCCGAATTTGGCCGCCACGGCAGCTGACCAGCCCATTATGAAGTCGTAGACGAGAACGAGGCGCCCGGGAGGAGACAGGCCCCTGGATTCGTAATAATCGCGTCCAGTGAGCTCCCTCATGAGAATCTCCAAGGGGTCGCGCATTTTGTCGAGCAGTTCGAATAGCTTGGGCATCATGTCATGAGAGATCTTGTTGGTCATCTGACGGCCCGGCGGCAGAGGAGCTTCATTGTCAGGGATGGATATATCCTGGAAATAGAAGGGCAGCCCTTCGTGGTTCCATCCCTGTTCCTGCACTAGCGGGCGGAGGATTTCCAGGTTTGAATTGAGGCTCACATACATGACCGTTACGCCTCTGGTGGTCAGCATTCTCGAAAGCTGCAGGTATACATTGAAGTGACTTTGCCCCAGAAATGGCAGCATCACTGCGCACAATCTTCTTTTGGTGCTGCTGCTATCACCTCCTGCTTTCATGGCGGGCTTGCCTTTGATTTTCTGATCAAATGTGCCGCGGCGCCGATCTACCACTCTTTTGACGTTGCTAAAAACCAAATGAAACAGATATTTAGAAGAATTTTAGGGAGAAATAGAATGGTAGGTAAGACCGTAAGAGGTCAAACTGTACAACCATCATCGCCGATCTCCACTCTTTTAAGTGTGCTAATAACCAAATAAAACATATATTTAGAAGATTTTTAGGCAGAAATAGAATGGTAGGTAAGAGTTCAAACTGTACGACTTGGGTAGTCTCAAAATCCGTAAATTAGTCTAGAAAACATGATCGAGAAATAGAATGGTAGGTAAGAGTTCAAATTGTACGATTTGGGTAGTCTCAAAATCAGTAAATTAGTCCAGAAAACATGATCGTGAGTGCTGGAATCTCAAAATTGCAGACACAATTTTTATTAGAATAATGAGAATTTTTCAGGTTGGGCGTTTCTGGTTGGGAGTTGAATTAATCTCTAAATCATTGGCATTTTTTAGGTAAGTTTGGCTGGAATCTGGTAACACTATTTGTTGTTTAAAATGAGATTTTCAGTATTAAAATTGCAATTTTTATTGCAGAAATAGATGCAAGACTTTGGATTACCTTTGTGACACCCACATTCTGCAATTCCAATCACTGAAAACTACCCTTGAACAATTTCAGCTAAATTTTAGGTGCAAATGGTCTAAAGTTCAGCTTACTACTTTTTGGTTGTTGTTTATCTTATGCTGCATCTGTAGCAGCTTAGGATCACGTCGGATTCAGAGTTAAGCTTAGTATCACGTCGGATTCAGAGTTAGGATCACGTCAGATCTTAAGACTAAAGGAAAAAATAATGAAATTCGGTCTAAATTAATTTTGTTTTGTGTAAATGGTCTAAATTTTAGCTTACTGCGTTTTGGTTATTATTTATAATATGCTGCATCTGCTGCAGCAGCTTAGGATCACTTCGGATCCAGAGGTAGGATCATATCCAATACAGAGTAACTAAAGCTTAGACTAAAGGAAAAAATAATGAAATTCAGTCTAAATTAATTTTGTTTTGATGTAATTTTCATCTCACAACCTAAATGGACCAAGTAACTACAACAAACAAAACAAATAAAGCACAATAAAACTCATTACTCTTTCGTGAGTAAGAGAGAGACACAGATTTTTTAGAGGACCTTCATTATCTTGGGCCTCCCTATGAGGGCGTTATGCCTGGACTTGCTTTGGTACTATAATGAAACAAGTAACATATAGAGACCAAAAATTAAAAGCTTGAAAAATTACAAATTCGAATGCATTGCTTTATTGCTTTGTATTTGGTTTAATTTATGGGATTATAATATGCATTTCGAAGTCATGTTTATATAAATATTTCTCCACCAACATTGTCAACTACGAACACTACATTGCACCTACCCTATGTTAAGTGTCTTATTTATTTTTGTTTTTAGATGTCTCGGTTGTCGACACCTACCATTATTTTTTATATTTAGTAATTAAGGAATTTAGCATGCCTTTCTGTTTAAGAGATTTTATTGGTTTGAATTTGAGGAACAGGGTATGTATAAGTTCTACTTAGTTCTAATCTTAGGGAGTAGGGTATGTATATTTATGTAGTTTTTATGTCCTATAAATAAAGAGTTTCATACACCAAATTGTTGTTTAACTTGGTTGTGAACTTAAAAATAAATTATTATTATTATTATTATTAAAAATCATTAAAATTTTAAAAGTCCTGATTTGGAATGCAGATAACTTGGAGATTTCTTTTTCCCATTGATTCCATAGCAATGACTCCTTCAACTTGTTGCCTATGTTTATCTCTTGGTCTTGCTGTGTTGGCTTAGCTCCCGAGCTACCTATTTTTATCTCTCATCCTCTGTACTCAATCATTCAATTCTTCCAAAAGAGCGGTTGAGGTAGTTAATGCCTTGGGCAAGGCGATGTATGGCCATTAGATTTCGTGTCTGAGCAAACCTGCAGTCTGGGGAAGCTACATTCTTACTTTTGAAGCAAGTAGTCACATGAATGCATGCCCATCCCGTCATTTTTTAAGTAGCGCAAAACGCTTTTGGTCATTCTTCCATTCCATACGATTCATTATTCACTATCCTGAGTTGTGGAACGAATTGTTCAACGATGTTATCCTCATTCACGCAGGATTCGATTATTCAGATTCACATAGAGTTCTTCATCCTTGCGCAACGAGAGCTAGCAGAGTATTGCTACACGTTTCTGCAGTGTTTTATGTGTTACCGAGTGGTATGGAATCCTGGTCTCTTGTGTACAAGTGAAACCTTGTTTCTCCTATGTTACAGAGTGAGTGGTATGGAATCCTGGTTGTCTGTGTTACAGAGTGGAGCCCTGTGTTGTCGTGTCTCCTTGTGGTTCGCTATTATGTGTGCCCTGGTTTGGGTCTGAAACGTATGGAAAACTTAGGAGTGGAAGAGACGCCGAATTGGCTTGATAAACCTAGTGAAGAGAGGAACCTCACAAAAATATAAGAGTGGTTGGTGAATCTTCAATGCACATCCTGAAGAGCACTGGAAGGGAAGGTATAGCCCAAGGGACTGTGTATCAGAGAAGGGGATACTTCCTTGTGTTGGGTGTGTAGGTATTGTGGATGCCAGGCTAGATAGATCTTGAGAAGGTGTTTCTAGCTCTGTGAATGAGCCACTAGCTTAGCCATTCTACCTTTCCACTGCCTTAGCAGCCTGATAAACCCAAACGTAGATTGGCTTCGCTGAAAGCCTGATAAACCCAATGGTATATTGTCTTGGCTGGGAAACTTGATAAACCCAATCGTATATTGGCTTGGATGAGCAACATGATAAACCCATTGGTGTGTTGGGTTGGTTGTGTCTTGATGTGCATTTGGTCATGTGTGATCCTTGGATGGGCAACCTGATAAACCCAACTATTAGCTGGCTTGGCTGAGTAGCCTGATAAACCCAGCAGTGAGATGGCTTGGCTGAGTAGCCTGATAAACCCATCTGTTAGTTGGCTTGGCTGGTCCTCAATGTGAATTTTGGATTGACTTCCTGCGGTCTGATAAACCCAACTGTTAGCTGGCTTGGCTGAGTAGCTTGATAAACCCATCATTGTATTGGCTTGTTTGCCTGCAGCCTGATAAACCCAATTGTGTATTGGCTTGGCTGGACAATCTGATAAACCCAATTGTAGGTTGGCTTGATTGTGTTTGATATGTTCTTTCTATGTGTGAACTTGTTGTTCCCTAGTTCCTTGTGGAAATCATGCCCAACTCGGGGGTGACAGTTGTGTTGAGATATTGATGAACACAACTGGCCTATGGTTGGGTGGAACGTTGCAACGACATAGCTAGTTGTGGGACAACTTCATCTTCAAGATAAGTATTCTCTGTTGTATTATTTATGCAATGTATTTGCTTATGAATGTACTGATTATGTTGAATTCTTATTAAATATTTAAGTAGAATTTATTGTTATTAAATGTCCCCGCATTTTGAATCTATAGATGCAATGTGTTTTCCCACTGCATTTTGCTTATGATCATGGAGGTTGGATACGTGGATAGAGAGTCATAAATGTAGCTATCTTAAGGGAAAATGTGTTTTTTTTCGCCCTCTGGAATCCGCCTACGGAAGCCAAAAGTCAGAAGGAGGGAAAAATGGGAAAAAGATAAGGCAAAAGTTGGATTTCCGCACCTCGAGCCCCCTGCGGAAGGAAGAATTTGGAAGGCGGAAATCAACAAAATAGAGAAAGGTTAAGGCAAAAAGTCGGTTTTCCGCACCCCGATATCATCTCGCAGAAAGCGGAAGGTCGGAAGTCGAAAAGCGGGAAACCGAAAGATAAAGTAGTCATTTCGTGGATTTTCGCATCCCGAAGTCGACCCGCGGAAAGTGGAAAGTTGAATTTCCAAAAGCAGAAAGTGAACGAGTAAGGGTATCATATCTCGGGATTTCCGAAGTCCGAAGTCAAAAGTCGGAAGTCGAAAAACGGAAAGTGAATGAGTAAAGTTATGGTATCTTTGGATTTACGAAGTTTGAAGCCCGAAGTCGGAAGGGGGAAAGTGGAAAAGTGACAAGTGAGCATCCGACATTCTAGGATTCCAGCCACCCGAAGTTGAAAATCGGAAGGCGGAAGGCAGAAATAAAAAATGTCAGTTTCAGTGCGGAAATGACTTTTCTGGTTGTAAAGTGGATTTGTCTATTGCGGAACGATTGTTACAGTGGTGTTTATGCTTAAGCATGAATGTTAAAGGATGAACATGACCCATGACTATGTTTAAAGAGAAAGAAATAATAAATTTTAAATTATTATGCATATCATTCAAGTGTATGGGAACGTGGGTACATGGACATCATGGTATTAGAGCAAGTAGTGAAGACGCGTTCCCCCCTTATATGTTGATGTAGAGGGGAGGGGACATGATAGTGTGGTATCAGAGCTATTGGTTACAACATTGGGCCTAGATGGGCCAAGTGAATAGTTTTCAGAGCTATTGGTTTCAATATTGGGCCTAAATGGGCTAAGTTGAATATTTTTGCAGAGAGAAAACTGCAGTGAATAGTTGGTAAGTGTTTTTTAAATTATGAGATTGTCACGCAGGTAACAATGGTGTTTATTAACACATTTTGCAGAGTCATAGTACAATTTGAAAAAGTTGGTTTTGACTCGGCCATGAGAATCAACAGCATGAATGATGCACATGATCCCTATGATCTCGAGGAAGATGCCATGGGGAAAAACATTCGAGTTGAGAATGCTGAAACAAAATCCAATGGAAGAAGATATCAAGAGACTCCCCCAGATATTGTAGCCACCATGATAAGCCTAACGGTGGGATTGCAAAGTTGCAGAGAAGACAATGAAAGGATGATTAAAGCTCAGGAAGAGCAGAATCAGTTGAATGCAGCCATGCCACAGAGTTTGAAAAACATCCAAAGGAAGATGAACTCTGGGCATTGGGCAGTAAATATAGAAGGAAGTAGGAGTAGTACTAGAAGAAGAAAAAGGGCTTCTAGTGGATCATCTGACTCTGAAGAATCCATTGGGGGTTCAAGCTCTTCTTCTCACAACAATAAGAGAAAGAGGCGTTACCAGAACAGTTCACGTGATGAGTTTAAGAAGGCAAGGCCTCCTACCTTTAATGGTGAGGTAAAATCTTGTCAAGAAGATGAAGCTTGGCTTCTTAGGATGAGAAAATATTTCCAAGTCCAATACTACTCGAGAAATATGAAGGCAAGGGTAGCCATCTTCAATCTGAATGGAAGAACATCTATAGTGGGAGCACCTCAGGCAAGTAAAGGAGATCAATGAAAGAAAGATTGTGTGGAAACAGTTCAAGAAATATTTCAAGCAGAAGTACCTCTCTGATAGGTACTATGATGATAAGATCAAAGAGTTCCATGAGCTGAAATTGGGACAGTTGACCATGGAAGAATATGAAAAAAAAATATTGGAACTGTTGAGGCATGTCAGGTATATCAGAGATGATAAAGTGAAAATTCAGCATTTTCTAAGTGGGTTACCTCAATCATATAAAGATAGGATTGAGTTTGATGAACCTCGAACTCTAGAAGAGGCAATAAGGAAGGCCAAGTATTGCTATGATCAGAACAAAGCAAACTTGATTTCCATAAGGCATGGAAGGAAAAGAAGAACGAGAAGTTTGACCAAAGGAAGAAAGGTTTCAAACCTTCTCACTTCCGAAATCAACAAAAGCAGCCATCACAAGCTGTGACTAAGCCATCCAGAATGATGGGAGACAAGCCAAGAGATCCAAAGGATCCAAGAGAACCACTCCAATTTTGGGGATGTGGAGGAAACCATATGTGTAGGAACTGTCCGCATGAGAATGGGAATTTAAGGCAAGTTCATAACATCCAAGGAGCTGAAACTGTGGGTCAAGTGGCAAGTACCATCCCTAGAATCTATGCAGCGCTAGATGACCGTCATGCAGATCATCAATCAACTGTGGTTGAAGTCAAAGGTAAGATTGCTAAGCAATCTGTTTTTGTTTTAATTGACCCTGGATCTACTCACATTTATGTTACTCCTATAATTGTTGAGATTTGTGCTTTGAAGAAATTAAAGCATAGCAAATCATGATTAGTTCAACTAGCCACTAGAACCAAGAGAAAAGTTAGTGAAGTGGTAGAAAGATGTCCATTAGTCATGGATGGGTTAGTCACTTATGTAGACTTGAATGTTCCACCACTTGGTTCCTATGATATTCTCATTGGAATGGACTGGTTAGAAGTGCACAGAGTTAAGTTTGACTGCTACAACAAGAGATTTGAATGCACAGATGAAGAAGGAAACCCAAGGGTTGTAAGAGGCATTCCAGAGTTGATTTCTGTTAGGTAGATTTCAGCAATGCAGTTAAATAAGTTATGTAGGAAAGGTCGTAGATTGTATGCAACACATGTGTTAGAGAAAATGGAGAAAGAAACTCCTAGGTTGGAGGACTTTCATGTATTGCAAGAATTCAGGGATGTCTTTCCTGATGAAATTCCAGGACTTCCTCCAAAAGGAGACATTGATTTTACAATTGACCTTGTTCCTAGAGCAGCATCGGTGTCCAATACACCCTACCGAATGAGCACACCAGAATTTCTAGAGCTGAAAATGTAGTTGCAGGAATTGTAGGAAAAGAAATATATTAGGCTAAGCGTGTCCTCGTGGGGAGCACCACTTCTATTTGTGCAAAATAAATATGGGACACTCAGGTTATGTATTGACTACAGACAGTTGAACAAAGTTACTGTGAATAATAAATACCCTTTACCTTGAATTGATGACCCTTTTGATCAAATGAGAGGAGCAAAGGTATTTTCAAAGATTGACTTGAGGTCTAGTTACCATCAGGTAAGAATCAAAGAGGAATATATTCATAAGACATCTTTTAGAACAAGGTATGCACACTATGAGTTTGTAGTGGTACCATTTGGCCTCACAAATGCACCAACTACATTCATGTGTCTCATGAATAGTGTTTTTAGCAAGTATTTGGACAAGATTGTTCTTGTCTTCCTAGATGACATTCTTATTTATTCTAAGAATGAAGAATAGCATGAAGAACATTTGAGAATGACATTGAAATTTCTAAGGGAGCATAAGCTGTATGCAAAGTTGAGCAAATTTGACTTTTATAAAAATAAAATTCATTCTTTGGGTCACATTATCTCAGAGGAGGGCATGTCTGTGGACCCTGCGAAGATTGAGGCCATTATGAATTGGCCAACCCCAAGAAATGTGACAGATGTGAGCTCTTTTATGGGACTTGCAGGATACTACAGGAGGTTCATTGAAGCATTCTCCAAGGTTGCACATTCAATCACTTCTTTGCAAAAGAAGGGGATAAAGTTTGAATGGACACCAAGATGTGAAGAAAGCTTCCGACAGTTGAAGAATCTTCTTACAAGTGCACCAATTTTGAAAATTGTAGACCTATAAAAAGACTTTGTGGTGTGTACTGATGCATGTAATCAAGGACTTGGAGGAGTTCTTATGCAAGACAACCACGTGGTATGCTATGAGTCAAGAAAGTTGAAAGAACATGAGAAAAACTATGCTACTCATGATTTAGAACTTGCAGCCATAGTACATGCTCTCAAGATGTGGAGGCATTACTTAATGGAAAGGAAATTTGAGCTAAGGACATGCCATTGTGGTCTGAAATACTTGTTTGATCAACCAACTTTAAATGCTAGGCAAGCTATATGTGTTGGAGTAGGGTCCCGCAGCTACAGAGGAAGCTGCTAGTTTAGCGGAAAGGTAAAGTTTTGGCGGAAAGAGGAGAAGGCAAGGCTACGACGCTGTAGCGCATTTCCAGCTGTAGAGCAGAGCTGGAAACATTGACTTTTGAGATAGAAAAGTCTATAAGGCAACGGTACCTGAGCGGCTGAGAGAAGAAAGCTCAACCACTGCATTGAAGGCAGCAGCGGAAGATAGGAGGGCTCAGCGACCCTCATAAAGAAGAAGGAGCAACGAGGCTCAAGCATTGAAGACAAAGGCCAGATTAAGAGAAGTGAAGCGGTGCATAGTACCCATGATCAGTGCCGGGAAGCATGGAAGACTGCAGAAAGCTACAGTGTGACGGGAAGCGGCTACCTCGAGGACATAGAGGACCGACTGTCACTAATTAGGGTATGGGTTTACTGTTGGGACAGGCCCACAGTCTTGTAAGGGCACGACCTTTGGGCTGCCTATAAAAGCTTGCATTTTTGTATTGTAAAAGGGTTGGTTCAGAGGTTGATTCCTTAGTTGATTAGTTGAATACTTTTGAAGTAGATTCAGGAGTCAGTCAGACAGACTGTGTTGTAACGATCCAGACACCTAGCTTGTCTGTGAGTCATTTGAGTCTGTATGTAACCATCCAGAGAGAGAACAAAGAGGGAAGGATATATTGTAAGAAAGGCAGTATAGAGATAGGAAAAGGCCAGAGATATAGAGGAGATCTCGCGCTGCATATGCAGTGCAACAGACTGTGCCAACTTCCCTCAAGATAGATAATAGAAGCATAGTTTGGTGGACGTAACTCCCATCCTGGGGGTGAACCACGTTAAATCCGCGTGTTATGTGTTGTATGAATGTGATTGTATTTGTTTACTGTTACTGGTTATTATGCTTATGATATTAGTTGCAGTCAATGAATGTATGTATTGCTCAGCTTACAGTAGTACTTGGGGATTAAAGTAAATGAAGTATTTCAGTAAGTTGCATAAAGGCTCCCTTATATTGTTTCTAAATGACTGTTTAATCGGAATATAACTTCCTAGAGGTCGAACTTCGCCCGTCGACACAGCCAATGTTAGAGCGCAAGTCGTGGAGGTAGAATATTGCAGAGAGGCGATATCGCACCGGCAGAGAAGCTGCGGTGCGCAATACTGCGAGTTGAGGGTCTGGCGTTGAGAAGGGGTTGCTTGTCCTGCGGTGCGCAGAGATGCGATAAGGAAGGAGATATTGTGAGAAGGTAGAAGGTGTGAGATGAGGGAAGAACCTGTGCGGTGTGCGCGAGGGTAGAGAAGCTGCGGTGAGAAGGACTGCGCGACGGAGAGAGTGCGCGACGCACCCACCCAGTAGGAGATCCCGCCGCCTGAGGAGCTGCGCAACACCAGTAGGACTGCCACAGAACCTGGTCCAAGACACTTGAGTCTTGGCCAACCCATTAGATTCACTTCGGGTGAGACTTCAGGCCGCTTTGCGGTCTGTCGCCAAAAGGGCCAGTGGTTTAGGGGTGTTGTTGATTGATTACAGTAAACCCGGGTCTGCCCATGCAATCAACAAATGGTTCCGTTGCCGGTTTAAACGACTGGGAGTCTATGTTCTGTTGGCATCCTACCAGGGAAGAGTTCCACCAGTGGCTGGATTCAGATTTAAGGGAGTTTGCCAAGAAATAAAACCGAAGCCCTAAACTGAGCACAGAAGACTGGCTAGTAAAGCATATCGCTTCAGACATACACGCTATATTTTTTGAAACCTATGGAAACGAGCTTTTCGACTGGTTATCCAAGTTGACAGCTAGCAACACATTCAAGAAGAAAAGAAACATTGTCTGGACACCAGAGCTGATTCAGACCGTGCAGAACCTTGACAATCCGATTACGAGAGCAGTGGACTTTTGGCTCACCAGCGTGCTAAACGGTTTTGTTACAGAATTTGCAGTCGATCAGAGAAAGAGCTTCAGCGAAGCCGAACGATACTTTTTCAGAGGATATCGTGGTAAGTACCTAAGATCTCTAAACCTGTCCCTTAAGATGCTGCTATATGAAAAAGGAAGAATGGATTTATTCTCAGATGAATAAGTAAAGATAGTAATGTCACAAGAATTTGAAAGTGATTTAGACGACATTGAAAGAACACGTAGCGGAAAGAAGTATTCAAGAACAGTTCAGACAGTATTCGACAACAGAGTCCTAGCACTACAGAAGAATCCGAGGAGGGTATACCTTACCATCCTTACACCTCGCAGAAACAGACCGGAACTCAGAATAACCCCGTAGGTACACCATCCAGTAGTTCACAGACAGTATCTACTCCTGCTACAACAACCTCACCTACACCGCTGAGTGGTAGTACCCCAATCAGTCAGAATCCACCACAGAGGAATAGAATGGGAGATGACATGAAGCTGCCTATTTTTAAAGGTACAGGAGCAGAAGACCCGGAACAACATTGGTTCCTATGTGAAGCCATGTGGACCATTAAAACGATCAACGATGATAACCTTAAACTTGTACAATTGGTCACCACACTCAGAGATAGAGCCTTGACATGGTACATCAAGTACACTACATTACCCAAGACGCTTGCCCAAGTCAAGGACGCCATGATCAAAGAGTTTAAGAAACCTAAGTCTGAATCTCAGTGTATTACAGAGCTTAAGGATATTAAGCAGCTTCCATTAGAATCAGTATGGGACTTTGACCAGAAGTTCAAAGCCCTCATAGACCAAGTGAGCTTTGATTTTGCACCAGAGCAGCATAAGGAATGGTTTATTGCAGCAGTGCTCCCTCATATCAGAATGCCACTAATGCAGCAGAAACTCACTACCCAAGATGAAGCGCTGGAGATGGCAATGAAACTAGAGGCTTCACCTCTAGCGGAGACTACCACAGGCATGACAACCCTACAGAACCAGTTGGCCAACCTCACGTTACAGATACACGAACTAAAAAAAGGAAAATAGGTTATGCAAGACAGATGGTGCATAAAGTGTAGAGCACATGGCCATAGTAAAGACAACTGTCTAGTCTTTGCAGACTATTTAGCATCAGGGGCCCCTAGCCCCTTACCAAGAACACAAGGGCCATGGTGTGAAATATGTAAAGCACATGGACACCCACCTCAGCAATGCCCATTGCTTCAGAAGTACGTACAAACACCTAAGAACCTGTATTGTATTTTCTGTAAATCTGTCGGGCATGATCAACAAGACTGCCGAGCTTATGATCTCATGTCATAGAGACAACATGATGTGTACAGAGTCCAAGCCGACACACAGGGTCAAGCAGCAGGACCACCACCGGATCAGACTTATGTAGGCCGAGGAGGAGGATTCAGAGGAAGAGGCTGAGGAGGAGGCTTTGACTGAGGAGGGGGATTTGGCCAAGGCCGTGGACCAGTCACTTGTTATAACTGTGGAACTGTAGGACACTATGCTAGGGACTGTCAGAAGGCTACTACTACTTGTAACTACTGCAAATCCTATGATCATACCATTGAAGAATGTCCTATCCTGATCGCTAGGATGAAAGACCCTAAGCCAGCAGCACACCAGAACATCCAGCTTATTGCTGCTGAACCGAAGGAACCAGAACCAAGCGTCAATATCGTGACTCGAAGCGGTGCTTCCACTAGTGGCACATCACAGGAGAACGAAAAGAACACAAGTCAGGGGTGGGTACGCAGAGCCCCTAGTAAAACAACACCATTAGACTTACAAAAGAATAAAGAAACATTTCATGAAGCCAAGGCTTTCTTTGATGAACCAACCCCATCAGGATCTCAGGTACCGCCATTTAGAGGCGTACCACAGCAAACCTCTGGTGACAGGAGCCCTGAGCAGGCACAGCAGGCTACCACATCGGGAAGATGCGATGAGGAGGAATCGACAAGGAGTGTACAATCCTTCCTGCACAGCTGCATGAAATTCCTGAGAAATGACAAAGCTGTCGGTGAGCTACAGCGCATGATAGACCAGTGTCAGCAACCATCTCTTTCAGGCAGTGCACACCGCACTGTCCATAACATTACCAGACATGCAAGGACAGGAAGAGAGATGAATTTCACAGTGCAGATTGGTGAGTTTGAAATGGATGAGGTTGTCTTAGACCTAGGATCAGAGGTCAATGTTCTAACTAAGCAGACATGGGAACAGATGGGTCACCCTCAGTTAGCTCTATCGCCTATCCACCTAAGATTAGCTAATCAGCAGCGGGTGTCACCATTGGGTCGACTACCGCAAGTGCCAGTTGATATTGATGGAGTTCGTACTTTTGTGGACTTCGAGGTTATAGAAATCATTGGTGACAGTCGACCTTATCCAGCACTACTAAGCATTGATTGGGCGATCGCTAGCAAGGCTGTCATTGACCTAAAGAAAAGACAAATGACCTTTGAAGATGCACAGATCCGGGTCATCGCACCATTGGACCCTCTCCAGGGCCCTAGATATGTTGAACCTATCAGAGCAGAAGAGGAGGCATATAACATCGATAATCTCTACCAGGAGACTGCAAACCAGAATGATTATATAAATCCCACCGCAGAAGGGCATATTAGTTGGCAATGCGACAGTTCATGCGCATCGGATTCTGATGTCGACTTAGAGAACTGGCAGAACAGACTGTATGAAGTCTCATCGCGCAGATGTGGATTTATAAGTAAGTCGCTGCGATGGATAGGTGCAAAAATCAATGAGATCCCATCCTATCATGGTCTGACGAATATCCAGGATTTTTTGGAACAAGTTGAGCAACAAATTCCTCAGGAGCAGAGGACCGTAGCTATGGACCTTGCAGTTCGAGCTACACCTGCAAGATGGTGGTATGCGCATAAAGAGAATATTGCATCATGGGATAACATAAAAAGACTGATGGCCATCAGATTCTCTGACAACAGAGAGTATGTTCAGCAGAAGTACACAGGAGAAACTGACCCCAGGGTACACATTCAGACATGTCAACAGAACTGGTTGGACATTCCATAGGATGAATGGGTTCACAGATTCATTCACACATTGGACACAATTCCAAGGAATTGGTATACAGAGATAGAGCTGCGCAAGGGAACGACCACATGGTCACTTATGACAGACAGTTTCCTGCTCACCTTCGCATTTGAGTCAGAACATCCAAGCATTGCCCAGGCCCTAGACATAATCAAGACAAAGATTTTCGAGGATCGCACTATCTCAGTACCAGCCCAACCTGAGTGGACCAGCTAGCTCAAAGAGGCGTTGGAATGCTATAATTTTGCATCAGAGCCAGAGGAGGCGGATGAAGATCCTCGCAATACTAACATTCCTGAATCAGAAGGCACTCGCGATGTGGAGGGACCACAGCTAGAGATTCCAGCAATAACTGAACCTGTTAAGATTAAAAAGGTTAATATTGGCACAGACGAAGAACCTAAGTTTGCCTCTATTGGAGACTACTCGAATGATGAAACAGTCGGACAGATTGCAGATCTGCTACACGACTATCAGGACCTATTCCCCACCAAATTCACGGAGATGAAGGGAATAGTAGGAGACCTGGGAGTCATGAGGATACCATTGAAGGAGGATGCTAGACCAGTAAAACAACGCCCATATAGATTGAATCCGCGCTACAAAGAAAAAGTTAAGGACGAAATCGATAAAATGCTAGCAGCAGGCATCATTGAGCCAGTAGAGGAAAGCGAATGGGTTAGCCCTATGGTCGTGCAGGAGAAGAAAACAAAAGGAGACATTAGAATCTGTGTTGATCTGCGAAAACTCAACGATGCATCACTTCATGATCCATTTCCAACACCGTTCACTGATGAAGTATTAGACAACGTAGGAGGACAGGAGGTCTACTCCTTCACTGATGGCTTTTCAGGCTACCACCAGATCAGAATACATCCAGAAGATTGCTCTAAGACCACCTTTGCAACAGAATGGGGCTCG